>VZRQ01001173.1:2128060-2190325 GCA_013397975.1 Machaerirhynchus nigripectus
TCAAACTCTGCGAATACTTTCTAGTCACACTGAGTAATATTTTCCCTATTGTAGCCAGAAGTGATTTTGAAGCAATGACCTCATTCAGTTCAGCAGGAAAATACCATACTTAAGATCTTGTGGAAGAAATACAAATAAAACCTGCTCCCTCTCTTCTCACAAAAGTCACTGTCCTAAGAAGGATATTCAACAAAAACATGAGGAACTGCAGTCCATGTGTGACTGAGTTTAAACAATCTCACCCATTCATGGTTTTGAAAGTATAAGGAGGTATAACACCTCAGAAAAAACCCCACCACTATCCTTAAAGCAATACATTCAAAAATACAAAAACTGGGAAAAATTCACTGTCAGTTTTAGCAGTAGTAGTTTCGTGGTAGAATTAATTAATGTTTCTGTTTATAACTACTTTAAGAACAATAAAAATGCATTCTTTTCTGAACAAAATTGGGAAAAGAACCTGGAAAATTAACCAGACCAGCTCCATTAAGAGCATTTTTAAGAGTTACAGTTAGTGGACATCTGGAAGTACAAGGAAAAGAACACAACTGGTAATATGACAGATGCCAAAATGAATACTGTACTCAAAATAATATACCAGCAGTCTTGTCATGAGTGTTCACCAACATGAACATATATTCCCTATTTCTCGCTTTCTTAAACTATGATTGATTAAAGTCCCTATTTTTTTGATAGTAACATTCAGTTATTAATATTCAGCACAGGGCCCTAACTCAGATATTCCTGGATTAAACAAAATCATAGGAGTGATGCTGATGCAAAGCTCCATAATGAAAGGCTGAATATCATCCTTCACCTGAACTTGGAACACAAGACGTTCCTGATAAAATAATGTGCCTGTTGGTCTCCTCGTATTACTGCAATACCCATTAACAGTAACTATTTACATTACTTGTTTGGTACATTTTATTTCTGCAGATTTTTTAAATACTGTACCTTGTCTGTCCTCTATGAAATACTGCCTGTGTTTCTGCCAGAGTCTAAATATAGATGAAGGATTAGTCATAAACATTTTCCCCCTCTTTAAGCTCTTTCCAACATCTGTTCAAAATCCCTTGCTGTGAGCCCTGCCTAAGCCCCTGCAGTTTTTTTGAAAAATATTAGAAAAACAATGAAGGAGAGAATTTTTTCAACTGAAAACCGTAGAATTCAGTTTTATAAAACATGGGAACAAAAAATATTGAGTAAAATACATTTAATTTCAAACTAGGGAAACAAAAGGGTCCTTGGCAGAGCACAGTCTTTTTAATTGCCACTGTAAAATTTTGCTTTGTCTTACAGGATCTTTTCAAGTATATTTAGCTTTTTTTTCAGATATTCTAATAATTACCTAACACTTTGCTAGTCTCCTTACTGCCTCTGGTTTTGCATTGTAAAGCTTCTTTCACTGCATTCCACTTTCTGGAATGGCCCTTCTGCTCACTGTGTAAATAATATATGTTCCTTTAATCCTCAGTCACTAATTCCAGAAGTAATTTTAATTTAAAGGTTAGAGTAAATGTTTTTCTTTACTGGAGAAAAGACGAAAAGGAGGAGAAAATTTCTTCTGCAACTGCATTAAGTATTAAAAAACACAGCAGTGCCCATTATACCCTATCCGTTTCTCATCTTGTCAGTAGTTATGTGTTATTCATGGCAAATGCATTGACATGCCTAGGTCAAATTAGTTCCATACCTTTTTCATATAAATGCATTTCACCTCAAACAGAGAGCTCTTATCTTTTGCTGAATTTTTAAATAATAAAAAGTAATTTTTCTTCCCCTATCATTTCAAAGCTAGTAATGATATACTGAATTTGTTATCCCAATTCAATAACTCAAGTTCTGTCATTGATTCTTCATCTTTATGTTCCCAAAAAAACCTAAAATGTTGAAAAATTCAATAAAACCTTAAAAGTGGACTGCAAAAAATGCTAAAATATCTTAATTCTATGAGATTTTTAACCGTCCCTGAGAAAAATAATGTTGCAGCAGCTGGACAAAACCATACAATACACTATAAGACTTTAAAGTAATAATAAAGGTTTAAGGCCACGGTATGTAACTGAAATCACTGCTTGAATTTAAGGAAGTAGATTTTATTTAAATAATATTAGATTTGTTGAGACTACGAGTTTACTGCCCTAACTTGTACAAAATTTCTAAAGATTCTCTATTAGGCACAAGGGCTCAGCACACTTTTTTTTTAGGAAGCTAAATAATTCAGAACCAGAAGCTCTCAATTAAACAATATTTTGGTACTGTAAGAGAACGTGTGTGCAGCACATGAATTGAAGTTCTGATAGTACTTCAGAACACAGTGAAAATCCAAAAATTTCTCACTGAAGGCAGCAAAAGAAGTAATAAATGAATTTTCTAGCTTGTTGCTTTCTAAAAGCTAAACTCATGCAAGACATTTAAAAAACCCCAAAGCACCCACACAATCAAATTTGTCAGGTGCAACTAAAAACTCTTCTAAAACAAATTACATTCTGCTAATTTGTTTTAATTCGACACACCCATTAAAAACAAAAACAAAAAAAGTTTTGTGAAATTTGATGACATTCTGAATTATCTAGTTCATGTCAGGTTAGTAAGCAAGACAAAAAAGAGAGCACACATGAATTTCTGTTGCATTACCAGGAACAGTTATATAAATGATGTTAGTGATGAACTGCTAAGGATGAAATAACTGACTAAACTGAAATACTTATAAAACAAAGTTTTGCTTTACAGACTTTCGATAATTAACACTTGAGTTTTACAGATATGTTGACAGTCATACAAAGAATTACAGAGATGATGATATCTAATATAAGAGTAAATTCTGCACCAGAGAAAGCCTATTTCAATTAACAGGTCAATCTTGAATAAAGCAGCTTTGAGTACCTTGAATGTGATTAATGCACATTTATGGATCTGGAATTTCACAAATCCCCCACTACTGAAGGGACCATTTGCTTTTATCCAAAATCCTTTGAGTTTATGGGGCTTCTCCACTGACTGCCATTTCTTACAGCAAGGTTGTTCTGCATGTTAAATGTTAGTCTCCTTTACCACACTGTGCATTCTGAGCTATGGGACTTCACTGCACATTCTTTGATGCCTTTGTTTGAAAAGAATTGGCTTCCTTCCAGGAACACAACTAAAGGCAGATAGTGTGAAAGCTACACAGCTGAGACAATAATTTCAAGGTTAAGGGTTGAAGAAATAGCTGTTTACTGTGAGTGTGTACAGATTTCTGAAATCCTATTTTCCCATTACTACGAATATCAGAAGAAGAAATGGATTTATCTCCATATAAAGCCCTCACACATCTATAGCAACTGGTGCAGATAGGAGAGGTTTTCAAAATGGAACTGAGTTTACAGTAATTATTGGAAGCTGGTTTCAATATTTCCCATGGAGTATGTTAGAGAATGATGAAAAACAGTATGTCTTCAACTGCACGGCATGGGAAGGTTTCTTTTTATTTCCTTCAAAATCATCTTTTGTCCAAAATTGTGCTTTTACTGCACAACTTTCACGTATTAATAGGCCAAAGAACCAGTAAGCCAGAAGGTTAATTGGAGTATTTTAATTATTATACGGAAGAAATCCTAAGGATAATGAACACAATATAAAGATAGCTCCGTGTTATTTTTAATATGTTTTTGATGTGAAAGAAGATGCTCAGTTCAAAAAAAACTGGAAGAGCCACAGTGATAATCTCTCAAAATACTTTTAAACTGTATTCTGTTGAATGAAATTTGATTTCAGTTTTTTCAAGACAGCAGAACATGCACTGATTATATGGAAAAAAGCAATGTTTAATCAGTGCAAATGTGTAATTCATTCTGCTTTTAATTTATCAACACATAACCTTGCTCGATGTATCAAATGCAACATTGTAAAAGATACTATCACTGACAAATCATTTATCAGCAGAAAAAGATTCAAAGAACAGATAACAAGTGGCTTTTTTTTTCCAGAAAAGAAATTCATATATTACTAGGGCCCCAAACCTAAGCTGTTTATGTTCTGTCACCAGTGCAACTAAATCAGCATGTAAAAAAAGACTTACCTTGTTTTAAGTATATTCAGAAACTGCAAGATTTCTGAAAACTGTATCAGTCTAAGGGCTCTTAAAAATCTTAAACCTGCAGTAAAAGAAAACAAAGTTATAGTGAAGAATAATCCAAATTTTAACAGCATATCACAATGACAGTGATACATTAAATCAACATAAGTAGCATACAAAATATCAAATACCTCTGAAATGCTCTTCCATATTGAATTGTTCAAGGATCCTTAGGAGGTATTTTTCAAATTGTTTTAAATTTATTTCCCTAATAACTGATGTACTCTACCAGAAAGCCTTAGTTTATGCAGGAAGTAATGGGAGGAGACACAGGCTGCAAGCTAAGGGGAAAAAACCTCACTGAGGTTTCTGCTGGGAGTTGTAGTGCACGTCCTTCTCTTTCAGGCTGTCAAAGACACGCAGATCTGAAAGAGTCTCAGTCCTCCAAGCTCCCACGTTGCTTAGTGAAAAATAACAGATCATAGGCAAGAGATCTGGTAACCTGGATAAAGGAGACTGTATATACCTGATTAAATTGGTAAATCTTAATGACGTAAAGTCTTTTATTGTAATAATGCTCCCTATCTCCACCCTAATTTCAAAAAACACAAGCAGGAGATCAGAGAAATTACACATTTTCTCTCAAAAATGGCAAATTTACTGTAATTCTTTCCATCAGTCTATAACTACAGGAATACATTACAATTCAACTATTTTTAAAAAGGTATATTTACAAAGAAATAGCATTTTTATGTTAAAATCAGATTGTGTGCATAGCAATTCCCAGACAAGTACAAAGTCAGTGAGACAAAGAGTGTGTGCAAGAGAAACTAATATAGAAGATTAAGGGCTTAAATTATTAAAATAGTCTTATATTGATAGTAAATGATTTGGCTGCAGATCTTTGGCATATGAATAAAAGTACACTCTGTACTGTACATATGCACAGCTTATAAAATTAAAGTAAAGCTTGAAGGATCATTTTTATTAGAGGGTACAGCCAGGAGTTATATAAAAGTTGTGTAACGTGGTATTCAAACTGTTAGAGGAAGGTCCAGAGCAGCTTCTTCTCATACATTCTCTTTACTGGCATTTATTTTATCCAATTCCAGTGCAAGAAACCACTTTTTACAAACATATAAACCTGGTCACAACTTTCATCATCTTGCTGGAATAAGAGGTTCCCCTCAAACACAAAGGTGCATGTGGCAAGATGCATTTAAGAAGTTTTTCCTGCAGTATTCTTGGAAAGCCGTTAAAAAAAATATTTGCTCTTGCTAGGGCTTATAAATAACCCTGTTAAGTAGCCTTGTTAAGACTCCCAAGTAGTGTTGAAGTACACTTCTGTCTATTATATGGATATAAAGTTTCTTTTTAATTATTGACTGTGGAGAACTCTGAAAATTAATCACAACTTGCTAAATGGATTCAGGGACCTAAACGAAAAGCAATAAAATGAAGCTAAATAATGATAAATGTCAGATCCATTTGCACTTAGAGAATGATAACTCTGGATCATATTGCTGAAACTGTGAGAGACACATCCCTCTGTTCCACTTCCAGTAGTTCCCACAGTTGCTACTCCCATTCAAAGAGATGCGGTTAGACAGGGAAGGAGAGGATCCTTACTAGCAATCATAAACTTTCCAGCTCTTTTTCATCCAGCTGATTTCCTCACTTCACTCCCTGTGGACTGTCATGAAAAATGGCTGGTTGGAGAAAAACCCTTCCTTTCAAATGCTTTGCACTGCATCTGAATTAATGAGATGACCAAGTTAAACACTGCTATGTTTCAAAAAGAAACCTGAGAAACATCTAAATTAACAATAAAACCTCTATCTCCAAACCCTTATAAGGGTTAATTAAGGTACATTTTAATTGCTGAGACATTAAATGATAGAAGAAATATACTTTGGCTTCAATTTTTTTTTTTTTGGTTTTTTGTTTGTTTTTTTTTTGTGGAAGAAGAAAATCATTATAGATTAAATACTGCATTTGCTGCAGCCCAGATCATTTTTTAAAATTCCCTTCAGAGAATAGAATTAGGAAAAACAAAAAAGCTAGGCAGTTTGCTTGGACAGTTTAACTACAAAATAGAACTGGCTTTGAATTGTAAAAGCCAAAAGAATTATTACATAGCAAATTAATTCTTTCCAGTATCCCAAAGTTTTCTAGGCACAAACAGATCTGCTACTATATTCCTGTATGTATTTCATTTTACGTGATTCTCACAGAATCGTACAATAGTTTGGGTAGGGAGGTATTTTTAAAGGCCATCTTGCCCAACCCTCCCTGCAATGAGCAGGGATATCTTCAGCTGGATCAGGTTGCTCAGAGCCATGTCTGGTCTGACCTTGAATGTTTCCAAGAATGGGGCATCTACCACCTCTCTGGGCAACCTATTCCAGTGTTTCACCATGGTCATTGTAAAAGAAATCCTTATCTGTAGTCTAAACAATCCTCTTTTATATTGAAACAATTACCCTTTCTTCTATTGCAGCAGGTCCTGTTAAAAAGTCTGCTCCCTTCAGGTACTGAAAAGCCACAACAAGGTCTGCCCAGATCCCTCTTTCCTCCAGGCTGAACAACTCCAACTCTCTCAGCCTTTCCTCACAGGAGAGGTCTTGCATTCCCTCTGATCACTTCTGCGGCCCTTCTCAAGACCCACTCCAACTGGTCCATGTCTTTTTTGTGTTGAGGGCCCCAGAGCTGCACACAGTGCTCCAGGTGGGGCATCACAAGAATGGCGAAGAGGGTGGAATTCCCTCCCTTGCCCTGCTGCCCACGCTCCTTTGGATGCAGCCCAGGACACAATTGGCTTTCTGGGCTGCAAATTCCCATTGCTGGCTCTTGTCCAGCTTTTCATCTATAAGCACCCACAAATCCTCTGCAGGGGCTGCTCTCAATCCCTTCCTCACCCAGCCTGTGTTGACACTGGGGGTCACCCCAACCCAGGTGCAGGACCCTGTACTTGGCCTTGTTGAGCCTGAGGAAGTTCCCAAAGACCAACTTCTCAAACTTGTCCAGCTCCTTCTGGATGGCCTCAGGCACGTCAGCTGCACCACTCAGCTTGGGGTTTCCTCCACACTTGCTGAGGGTGCACTCAAATGCACTGTCTCACAACTAAGATGATGTTATCTGTTTCAGGTCTACCAACTTACCAAGAATAGAAACGGCTGATGTTTGTTTATACACCGAAGTGGGAAGCAAAGATCACTAATAGGAGAACTAACAAAAATTCCCACTTTCCCAAAGCTGTTTCTGCTACATACACAAACGTGTACAGCTCTTTTTCCTTGGCAGTATTTGGGAATGTGTTTTATACAACTGGAGATGAAGAACTTCTTTTCTTATTAAATACCTACAAAACTGTTTTACATTTAAATGATAAAATCAACAGTTGAGATAGGGTAAGTTTCTTACGTATTACAGTGAAGTTCATTCTAATTTTGCACATTTCATGGATCCTGTCTGCTGAAGTTAATTGTAAACTGCTAAACAGAATATTCAGGAAGTGCTTGCTGCTTTTTCTCCATCATGTAATTCATCTTTTTCCTGGAAAAGGGTTTTACATTGGAATTTTCTTATGGGATCTAACTAGAGTAGGATATAATCTGCTATACTACAAATTATATATATAAAAAAAAAAGTACCAAAATATTTCATTTACCTAGAAAATCTCTCTAATCAGAGAAGAAATATACAGATAAAATAAAAGAAGGACCTCTTGAGTTTCTCAGTCTTGTGCTTCTAAATGTATTACTAAAATACGCTTCGGATTTGGAGTTTATTACAGCTGCAATATCGAGGACAAATCTAAGAGATTCACAGATATCAAGACCAGAAAAAACTTTTATGAATATAAACCAGATTCCTTCAACAATATGAGACAAAGTGTTTTAGTCATTAGTTTCTGCCTCTAATACAATAATCTGAGTTGTACGTATGATGATTCAAATAAACCTTCAATTATACAACATTATCTTCTTACTGCAAAAATATTTGTTTAGCTGCCTGTGTTGCCTGTGTAGCAAACAGACCACTTTCAAAATACACCACAAATGTAAAATATGTGTGCAGTATTATTTCATATGGTGGTGTTCTACCTAAAATCTGTAAAAAATGGTCACTAAGAGAGGCTGCATATTGCCAAAAAACCCTGAAATCAGTTTCAGAGAAATCAATTATCTGTTCAATAGGAAGCAATATATCATGCTGAACTACCAGGCTAGATCTAGAATATAGCAGGAGTACTTTTTTCCTGACTCTTTACTAAGGACCCAGCAAAATGGATGCTTTAGAACAGAACAGTGATACCGACACGGCCAATAAACTGTGTGCCAGTAGCAATGCAATTACCTTAGAAAATTATTTTATCTATAAAGTTTACAGCAAAGTAAAGAGTATTATTTAAAGCTTTATTTGACTTTGCAGTCAATATGGTATTTTCCTGCCTGTCAAACAGTTTTGCAGTCTCCCTGCCGAACTGATGCTTTCCACTGGATTAATATATAGCAGCAATCAGGATTAGCTGTAGGTTGCAAACCCTCCTTCCCCCCTCCCCCCGAAAAAAAAGGAAATGTACCATTTTAAATCTTTACAGGGCAATACAAGGAAATCATGACAACTATACTTATATGATTTTAATGAGATTCCAATAGATAGAAACAGGAACTGGGATATTTCTTCATTCAACATGAGAGGTCAATGGACAAGAACAGCACCAAGCATTACACTGTTTCTCACCAATGAGATAAGTAATCCCCATCTTTCTACGTTACGCTGTTTATTTTTTTTCTGATTGACAATAGCATATTCAAAATATTGGTGTAAGGGTTCAATACACAGAGATTCCATTTACCACTTCTATTCCTGGCAAACCATTCACCCATTCATCAGAACAGCACCTTCATCAAACCTATCAATGGCAACTTCTACCCTAGATTTCATTTAGACCACATAGGTTTAATGAAGACTGAAAAAAAACCCAGAATCCATATTTTGGAAACTTTTCTGAGACACAGAATAGAGGGATGATTTTTAGGATGCAAAACAAACCCATTTTGAACGTCTTCACACAGTGCAGGGGAGTTACCTGAGATTATATTCCCTGTCGATAGGCTTGAAAATGAAAGCTCAAAGAAAAAAGGCAAGAAAAAATAGAATGGGAGGAAAAGGATTTGCCATTCCTTGGAAGCAACCCAAACAAAATATTTTTATACATTTCTCCAACTCTGTTATGCAACAGTACAAGTGGGGAGAACAGCTCACAGCATGAAAAAAATCAACGCTCTATAACCAGGACAGCAAAACTACAATCCAGTTTAGAATCTGCGTAGATTGCTTTCAAACAACGCTGTATCAAAGACTCATTAATAAATCTCTCTGCTGCACATTTCTTCAACTTACTATTGTACCTTTGAAAAAATGAGAGCAGTTACAAAAAAAAATTCTTGCCAACACCATCACTGCAGAATATTACATTCCATCCTCCAATAAAGACGATTATTTGGTTCTAGGTGAACAATGGACCCCTCTGCTGAGGGAGATAGGAGTACATTGCAGGGTGTAAGTTTGGGGAAGAATTTTCTTCCTACAAAGCAACTCAAATACTGCAGCTTCTTTTTCAGGTTGAAAAACAGAACAGAATATCTTATTTAGAAAGTACAGTAATACTAGCACCAGAGACAATGTAACAAAGTACAGGTCTGAAGAAAAAGTTTAGAGTTGGACCTTACCCCAGTATGAGCCGACCCTATAACAAGACACCAAGGAGTTTCGCAAAGTACGTTGCTCTTCCTTTTCGGGGACATTATGTCCAGGTTTGACACGATACCCATTTTTGAACAATTCTCCATGAGATTTTTTACGCCTTCTCGTACTTTTGTACGTTTCTGTATGCGTGCCCCCAGAAGGGTTGTGGTAGACTAAAATCTTGCTGGGAATCATGACTATGTATCTTCAGCTCCAGGAACCCTGCACGTAAGTACTGTGGTCCGGTCTTCAGTCACAGCGTTCACTAATAGCGAAGATGGTCATATATTGACCCTTCCTCTTGCTAATTCAGTATCAACACGGAGAGACAGCTCAAGAGTCCTTTCTTTAACAGAACTTCTCTTTAGGAGCAGATTTGTTTAACTGGACACAGGATAAAGTTCACCTTTACCCACTGTTACCAAAAGATAATTCAGTATAATCTAGTCCATTTCCGTTAGCTTGAAACAAACAGAATGAATTCAAATACAAAACTCAGCTTGACAAACCAGACCAAGAGTATCACAAACTGTATGGATAAAACAAATCACAGAAGCAAGCACGCAGTGCAGATGCTCCTCTGATCCGCGGTGTACTAGAGATTAAAAGCCATCTTCTATCCGGATATTACCACATAAGCTTCTTTCAGATGCATCAAAGAACCACACCCATCGATTCAAAACCCACAAACATGATGCTGTTCACTTGGAATGAACAGGTATTCTTGCAAAGAGTATAGTTCTTATAATTCATATATATAAAGGGAATTGTTTACTGTGTATTAGCTTCTTTGGCAAGTTCACCTGTCTTCCAGTTAAAGCTAGTATGCAGAAGGCAGAGGTCACATAATCAGCCAACTCTTACAGGATTTATCCCAGATGAAATAAAAAAAACCTCCAACAAATAAACACGACAACCTTTCCTCCAATCCCAGTTAATGACAGCTATCTTACTGAAGGAAAAAGAATTCAAAAACGGAACAATTTAGCCATCAAGCAAGAGCACAAAGAATAGAGTCCATAGCTCTCACAAGCAGACTTGCTCTATGAATATTCACAAAACTGGAATTTTGTTCAGTCAACTACCATCTCATTCAATTGGATAAAGCTCTTCAAATTAAAAGTTATCACGATCTTCCATTACATATGATAGGTTTTCTTCATTAATTTTCTTGCTTTGAGCATAATATACAAACTTCATCTTGAAAAGCTATCTTTATTTTGAGGAATATGCTTATAATTTCTTTTTCCTTTTTTTTTTTTTCCTTTTTTTTTTCCTTGGTTTTTCGCCTCAGAAGACCCACAAATGCCATCTGGAGTAAAATGCAAATCAGACACAAAAATAGGCTACACCATGTGCTTATATGAAATATACAGGATTTCAAAGCATTTTGGAGGTGTTATTAAGGGGGGACTGCCAAATATAAAGGGGAGAGTAGTACACACAAATTTCAAATTATAAGTTATATGCAGATAGTGAAGTCGAGGCAAACTACTTCAGCGAGTCCTTCACATGGTAACCTTTAACACTACATTCTCACAAACAACCTGGTTATGTTCCCACTGGTCACAACAGTCAAGTTCCAGAGTCTATAGGAATGGGTTTTGACTCTTTATGTCTGCATGCTGACAAACATCCATAATATATCTGTGAGCACTTGAATCATTCCTCTCAAACTTGAAAAGATTTGAACAGGGGTAGTACTTATCTGTGTTACTAATCACATCTTGTACAGCTCAAACTGAAAGCACGTCCTACTTGCATTTTACCATGTAAGGCACGCTATTTCCCTTTCTTTCTGTATTTCCTCTTGACTAGTATTATAATCTTGTTATTATCCAATTTTAAACCTATAATTAGTGTACTTCATACTTAGTACAGCAAATGTTTGGGTGTAGAATCCATTTACCTTTGAAAGCCCAGAACATCTCCAAAGGAAAACAGGATCAAAGTAATAAATAGCAATAGCCAACCTGTTTAGTTTACATAACCTATTATTTTGGTTTTAACAATCTGACAGTATTTTTTTAACTCCTCAGCTTCCTGGCATAGCCAGATTTTTAGCAATTTCCTTTCTTTTCGGTCAGTGCACTGCTTAATCTGTTGCACAGATCAATTTTGAAAACATAAATTAAATGACAAAAACTAGGATTTAATCTAAAATAAAGCTGCTCCACAAGTTTTAAAAAAACCAATATATATAAATTGGAGCAGCAGCAGCAGGATGATGGCATATTGTGCTGAGAAGCACTCTTCAACATCCCAGCCAGCCACACAAAACTGTTGGTACTACCTTCCTGTGCAGACATTTCTGCTTTCCAAAGGAATATTTTTTTAGTATTTTGTTCTACAACCCGGTTACCCAAGACAGCTTATTGTTTTCAGTAACATTACAGTTCTCTACCATCTGTAATACCTATTACCTGGCCAAATCTTTTATACTAGATATAAAACTAGACTACAGAAAATTGTTCTCTGTACTCTATTTTTTTTTCGGCTGTCAAGAAAAATATCTTTTAGGTAGTCTAGCTCAGATGAGCATCTGAGTGGAAGTCTGAAGTCCAATTAAGCAGATGAAGATGGTGCCATCAGTAAAATAGCACTGTTTCCTACCCTGTGAAGGACATGGTCCTTGACCACCTGGTCCTTGGTCTCTTAAACCCTGTTATCATTAGTACCTGAGATGTCTGCAGTCTGCTCTGAAGTATTTAATCCAAACTAATCAACATACACTCTCCTATAAAGAGCTCTAGAACGACTTCTAACAAACTATTTTGCCTTCAATGAATCCAAGCTACTTACAAGTGAAGTTTTCCATATTTTCTACAGAAGCATACCCTTGAAGGACATCACGCCATGACCCTTCCTGAACTTGTCATAAAAATAGATTTACATACTTATGGAAGTACTGCTATAATTAAATGACAGCTTACTTTCAAAGTCCATCCAAATGTGAAGCTATTAAACTTAAATATGCAGGAGAAGAAAGCAAGACTTGTCAGCAGCTAAGCTCCACTCTACCTTTGGCTCTGCAAGGACTAGGTACTTGCTATATCATCCTGAAGGAGAGCAGGGGAAGATTAGATCCTGCCTTGGAAAACCAATGTATTGGGTAGAAGCGGGTATCAAATTACTGTCCTTTAAACCACAGGTTAGACAGGGGTGATGGATTTGCTGTGCTTTTGTAGGGTATTATTTGCTTACAGTTGTGTTCAAAAGAACAGTCTGTAAAAAAACCACAAAACACAAGGAAAACTGCCAAGGAGAAACCTGTTGTAGAGAAAAGTAACTGTGTTATGTCCTGTGACTATTCTCCGCTTGAAAATTCGTTTTTAATTTAATTTGCAGTAAGTGAACACAATTTTCCACATGCTACCTTTCCTCTCTTTTAAATTGCTACTTCTGAAACGACAATGTAAAAGCCATTGCTGTACACAAAATGGCCCATAAAATTTTCATTGCTGCTATTTCAAAAATTGTAGAAGTATTATTAATAGAAAAAAAAATAACCTGCTATATCTGAATATAAAAACTATACAGGTTGGTCAACAACTACTTTTCAGTACAGCTTTATAGCAATATCTATGG
The DNA here is from genome assembly GCA_013397975.1 of Machaerirhynchus nigripectus. Lineage (NCBI taxonomy): Eukaryota > Metazoa > Chordata > Aves > Passeriformes > Dicruridae > Machaerirhynchus > Machaerirhynchus nigripectus. The sequence continues at coordinate 2,141,463 of VZRQ01001173.1, forward strand.
ATTATGACAAAACCAGAATAATGCTCATTCTGCCAAGAATTCACCACTCATTAATCTCACTGAATTATTTAGAAGGTAAATTTACAATCCAATCTTGAGTTCCTGAGAAAATGCATGTAGTTGCATTATTTATTTTGTTATCTCCCAATCTCCAAGTCTTAAGATATTAAATCATTTTCAGAAAGCTTGGGATTAGCAATAACAAAACCAGTAACTCGATATGTAAACATTAACTTTCCTGCTTTACACCACTTCAGGCAACAATATGTCATATTGTATAAACCTAACATAGATACAGCCAGTAGTGAGTGAAGAGCAGATCTTTACATAAAACCAGAGAGTATTAACATGTAAACATCATATATTACAAAAGAAGTATTATCCCACCAAAGTGATGTTGGTGCCATTTTTAACAAAAGGCTGAAAGCATGAAGGGAAGACTAACCAGTATTCATATTTACCTAAAGGGTAAAAAAAGAGTTAAGAAGGCAAAGACTTTATCCAGCTCTCATTCTTCTATTTTTTTAATATTACATTTGTGCAATCCTTTCCAGATACTACAAGTCCATATTCAAAATAGATGGAAAATATGCCTTTTTAAGTTCTTTACTTTGGGGAGAAAAATACTCCCTGTACACTTTACTGATAGTGCTACTAAAACCAAAATGAAATAAGAGGTTGAAGTAAGAGGTTACACCTCAGCAAGCTAACCTTGCAAAGAGGCGGCACAGAAGGTTGGAAATTCGGGGGTTGCTTTCTAAAGTGACCATTACAACTCAATATAAAGAAGCTTCCCTTCCTGAAAAATGACAAGTTAGCATCTTATATAATTTTCCCTGGCATTCATCAGGAACAAATTGCACTAAAATCAGGAATATGCTATTCTGAGAGGCTGTAACCATAGGGCAGAACAAATGATAAGAACAAAGGCAAAGGAAGGGCAAAGGCCAGATCTAAAGCCTGACTCATGCTGCAGGACGTTGATTTAAAAAAAGACTTGCAATTCTGCCTGTCTTTGCTCCCGTGAGTCACAAGGCACAGACCATAACTGCCAAAGAAACAATGGCCATACTATGAAATTAGGCTTGAAAAGGAGTCAAATATTTCAGTTCTAATCAACTGGTATGATATAATGCATTCTATTCAGCGAGCCTCTTTAGCCTTCGAGTTGCACAAAGAAAATAGTTAAAGAATGGATATACAGATTAATTATGAGAAACTAGTTATGAAAATGATACTCTACAAAAGTCTGTGTGTGATCCAGGTGCAAAAAAAACATTAATTCCATTTTCTGACCCGATGGATGACGAATATTCAAAAAATTTTTATGCTTGTGCTGGTGAAGCAATAACCTTTTACTCAGTGTACAGAATGACTCCTTGCACATTGCGTAAACTTATATTGTACCAACAATAAACAGAGTATTTTAGAGCAGCCATTGGATTAAGAATTTAGTCATAAAATTCCACAGAAATCAAAGATTATGGTGTTTTAACTCCTTTTTGGAAACACAGCTGTTGTATAGGTCCATACACCATAAGGTATCAGCACACCTTATTTCACCCCAATGCAGCACTAAAAAATAGTCTTCACCTCCTCAGTAGTGCATCATGTTTAAATACGAGGTCTGAGAACTGCAAGTGCCAATTCATCACCAGGACTGAATCAAGAAAAAAGCCCGTAAAGGAAGTAGCATTTAAAACTCTTCTCTTCAAATTCATGTCAGACAGAAAATCTGTAATCTTCCTGAGAAGAAAATTATCACATATTCAGGTACACACAAATGCTTTCCTTAATAGGCCAACGTTACCCAATCAATAAGAGAAGATAGGGAAATTTCTATGCACTATCAGAGTAGATTAGAGCCAGTGCCTAGTAAAGTAGGTGTCTGAAATTTTCCTAGGAAATGCTGTTCCTCAAATCTATGTATCATTTGCTATTTTCCACTAAATGCAACATATTTCTCATAGGATCTGTCTCACATGCAATGGTATACAATTTTCTCTAGATTAATTTCCCAGGTAAGAGCAAACATGAAAGAATTCAGATGATACTTCCAGCTCTCTCTGCTTTTACAGTGCTGTATCCACACTTTGCTCACAACAGGAAGGAAAGTGAAACAACATAGAAAAATCCAAATGTGGAATTTAATAGATAATAAAAGCCCAAATCATACCATTTTCTTTACAAAGTATCCCATCTCATTTGAATTTATATTCACAATATTTTACGTGTAGAGACTCAGATGTTTATTGACCGCCACACCATCATGACATATATTGCCTGCACACTAACCACCATGAAAATAACTTTAAGAGTTAGTGTTGTTCCAATTACATATTAGCCATTAAGAAACACTTCATTAACTATGTTTTAGTATGCATCTAAATTTCAAAAAATGAAATCACAGAAAAATATATATGAATTATGTATCTACAATACAAATTTTAATATTTACTAATAAAATTATCTGGATTTATTTAATTACATAATTAACTAGTCACTTATGCTCATAATTAAAAATTGAACTTCTATACCTATTATCTACAACAGCCTTAACATACATTGGTAAGAATCCCTCCAGGACTTCAGAGTTTTGGTATCAGGGAAGATGAATGTTGAATAGGAAAGATTTGCAAAAGTTGCATTTTGAAAAAAAAAATTAATAAATACGAAGGTTGTGAAAGGTATTCAAACCATATTAGGATTTTATATTTATCCTGCTGTGACTTTTTCTTCTGCTGTCACAACACTGCAGTCATTACATGCTTGAACTTCACTGGCTCCTTTGACTAACTTCAGAGAAAAGCATCCCAGATCAGAATTAAATGAAATTGAGCAAACTGATAAAATGTCAAAATAATCCTCACCTTGCTATCAGCACACAGTGTCAGTGCTCTATTTGGCTCCTAATACTCTAGCTAGTTCTCAGCCAAAAAAGACCTTCTGCTGGGCTCTGCAGGTATGATCCACACCCCCTAGTCTAGTGTCCACTGAAATCACTCTGTATCTTCAAGCCAATGACACTTTGAACGGCCAAGGGGCTGCAGTGTGGATGAATGAGAGTGGCATTTACTGCCAGATGCACAGTGGTTGGAAAGAAAGCACTGCAGCTCTGTAGAGCAGCATGAGCTCACCCATACACAAAAACTTCCATTTTGTAGGAAAATGTTCCACACAGTAAGGGGTTGATCAAAGAAAAACATAATCAGCAGTTCAGAAGACAATGAAGCTGATAGATGATTTATACTGAGAAGCAGAGTAACTAAGTGATAATGGAGAACTAATGACTAGAGAGCTTTAAGTACCTCAGAAATCTCAAAATGCAGCAGACTAAACCATTTTGCTCTCAGTCATCTGTGCTTGTAAGGGACTACAACAACTTCCTTTCATTATGAAGATTATAGTCGCTAGACATCCTGACTTTCATGCAAAACCTCTTCAAACTTTCCTCCTCGAACTTCACACTTAAAATACACAGCTGATTCTTTTCAGCTAAACATCCACAGTGATGCTACAATATTATTGTTTTGAATAAAACCAGCACTCCTTGCAGGATAATGCTTAACAAAACGCTCTGTACTAAACCTCTTCATGTAGCACAGTTCAATCTGCCTTACTTTATAAAAGGTGATTTAAAAAGAAGGCAAAATAATTTCTCTGTATAAATCACCTGTAACTGCAACAAGAAAATGGCTTCAGAAAGAAAGTTTTAAAGAAGTTTTACTTATGTAGAAGCCCTCATTTTTCTAAGTTTTAAGGCTATTTTTAAATTAAAAGATGTATTATTCTGGTTTTTTGTCTGTCACCTATTATATATTTACTAGCAACAAACAAAAGAAATTATAAAGTTAAATAGGCTGCTTTTCCAATATTCTTCTTGAATCAAGTCTTTTAAATCCAAGTTGCATCTGGGGAGATATCATAGGAAAACCTACTTCTGGTAAATGCCTGTGCAATTTTGAAGATGAGTTAAGCTTAGATAGAAGATAAAGCTTAGATAGAAACCTAAAATACCAAGAAAATGTAATTTTTTTCACTTCATAACCCTTTATACATATCAAAGCAGAGAAGATCACTAAATACAGAGAACAATCTTTAATAACTATATACAATTTATAAACACAATGTACCAACTTTTTCAAAAATAATTAAAAACTAAATGCCTGAATGAAACAAAAACGCACTCTCAAGCGTAGTAGCAGCTTCTTTAACACAGTTTCCATACTAAAAAGTTCCCTGAACAGAAGAAACTAAGAAAAGCAATAAAAAGTTCCCATGGCATGGAGACATGAAGAACATGTAAATCCTGGCCTCTGAGCATAACTAGCTTTATTAGCAAATTTTCTGGCAATCCATTAGGTGAGCCACTGCAGAGCAAGTAGTTATGGAGGAGTCAATAACTTCAGAGACATCTTTGTGGTGCAGAAATATGTCCTTCCATTTATGGATTGCATTTTCTCTGCTGTGTTTCTATTTTCATTTAGAATTTGAGATAGTATGATACTAAACACTGCTGAAGGTGACAACAAGGTTAATGAACGCTAAATGTCTGGGGGTCAGCAGTGAATCAAGTATAAGCCCCGTATAAGGTAAGAATATAAATACAGAAGTACTAGAGAATGTTAAGCATTCAAAAAATTGATGTGAAACAAGTGGCAAAATGTGACAAACTATGAATGATCCTGTTCCCTTGACTTAAGTCAATATTGTGTGAAACTCTGCCAGACTGTATAAATATCCGGCAGTTCAAAACCTCAGAAGAAGCCTTCAGTATTTTAGCTGTAAGAGCACTTCCCAAATTTTCCTTCTCTATATGCTTTCTTTGTATAGCAAAATACTGCAACTGTAAAGATAGAGTAATAGAAAAAGGAACAAATTTTTAGCCATCCAACCACTAATTCTGAAATGTCACGTGAGCAGGAAGGTCAAAACTTAAGATTCACAGAATATTCTGAGATGGACAGGCCCCACAAGGATCATGAAGTGCAACTCTCAAGTGAAAGGCCCATATAGGGACTGAACCCACAACCTTGGTGTTACCAGCACCAGGCTCTGACCAACTGCTTTTCTCATATTGATACCTGGAGCACTGAAGCACAAGAAGTCATCTTACCTAATCCCAGGGGTTTGGACCTCTCAGGTGATGGTCAAGCAGTGCATCTAAACAACCACATTAACGAAGTTTCCCCTTTTGAGTGTGAAATTACAGTAGGAGTGAAAAATCTTAATCAAATCCTCTCTTGACTTTTCTTAGCTTCATAAAGTGGAGTGAAAGAATTGCCAAAAGATTACTGAAAGGATATGAGTGATCCGGTTTAAATAAACCTCCAGTCTCAGTTGAGTACATAAGTTCCATCAGAGCCCTTGGATATTCAGAAAAAACAGCCACTAAAAGAACTTTCTCAAGTCTCGTATGGAATTCCTGACTTTTAATCGTTATAGTGAAAGCCCAACTATCTTTGCATCAGCTTATATCAATTCCAGTCTCAAGAGGATTTGCTTTTGATTAATTCAGTCTTGCAAAAAAGTCAGGAGGAACATGGATACGCAGTTTGGGGTTTTTAATTACGTAAACTGAATAATGCATCTTTTCTTAATTCCACATAAACCAAGACTCACACCCCACAGAGCACACTAGACAACTGGTGCTGAATTAATGAGATCTGTATGGACATTGCAGTACACTTAGTCCAGGACTTGGAAAATAAAAGAGTTCCTTGGAGCAGTGTTACAGAAATTAGAAATACAAAGTGAGGTGAAGATCAAAAACACTAACCAGAAATCATACAGCTCATGCTAAAAATACCAAAAATATAAACTGCCATGTTGTAAGGACTTCTAGTTTTGGATTCATGCAGATATCAATTATATTAATTACACAGTTGCTTGTAAACAACAAGCATTCAAAATTCAAAGTTGAGAAGATCCCTCTCAGCAACAAACTTACTCAGATTAAAAATATTTAAAAACACAGTCAAAAAAATCAATGAAAGAAGCTATTAGGGGAATAACTACTGGATAATGTATAAAGAATAGATTGAATGCCTACAAGGAACTACACATGCTAACATACCACCTGGGAGCCAAGAAATGAAATTTTATTTTCAACTGGTCTTTCAGCTGACTTAAGACAATAAACAGTTAAATTAAAAAAAAAACAAAAACAAAAACAAACAAACAACCACACAAAAAAAAAAATCCAATACCATATATTACCATTAAGGAAAGTGTGCAAGTTAGTTACATGCTGTAGATAGCTTAAGAAAATTTAGAAATCATCTGACTGATAATAATGTGACACTAAAAGAAGCATTTTTAAACTCCCCTCCTTCAAAGAAACACAAATACCAGAATACAGCATAAATAATTATGGGTTCCCTCGGCAGTTCGAGAGAATGGGTTTTCTCCTTTTAAAATGTTCCACATTCTATCAAAGGCAAAACTCAACAGTCTGGGTAGCCCTCATTTAAGGAGAAGAACTTAATTACAGCGTCTGAAAGACCACTGAAACCATTAGAGAATCCAAGGGCAATCGCAAAGTAATTAAACTGATAATAAAAAGCAGGATAAAAGGAAAATAGACTGTTTTTTCACATAAGATCCAGTTATTGAGAACATATTTTAACTGGACAGAAAAGGATATGGAGAGAAGAAACTTATGCAATATCTCAAAAAAAAAATGCAGAATGTTTGGCTATTAAAGGAAATTGCAGTGATTTATTTTTCAGCATAAATCCTTTATACTTGGTATTACTATCCTATTATTATCCTAGAGGGGAGTATGACTGAATTAAATATGAGCAAAGACACTTAAAATTGGTTATTATAAGCTACTTACAATTTAGCAGTCAATCTATATCAAAACAACATTCTGTGTTTCTGAATCACTAAATATGGCAGACTATGATCTTGAACATTTATGCATTGATGTTCAGAAAAAACATGACATAGAACACCAACCAATGATGACAACAGACAGTTTGGCTGCCATCAGCTAATGTAAAATCTAGCTGCCTATGCCCCTTTGTATGAAATACACATAAAACCAGTTTTGCTTACAGCATGGAAATGTCTACCTGAAAAACATGCTGAAGAACATTAGTATACCTTTAGAAGTTCTAAATATTATAACAGTGAAAGAATTCTAAGAGTCTGTCATGAAGGGAGGGTTGGTTATGTGACAAGGAATTCTTACTAGGCATTCAAATTTAGGTCACTTAAATGAAAATACTAATTACATTTACTGTCCATGGGAAAAAAAAACCCCAGTCCAAAATAGTAATATATATTTTCTTTTAAAAACATAAGAATTCAAAAAGAATAAAATGTTTATGAAATATGTTAACCAACCACAGACTTACTGCATTGCAAGACATTTTAACTGCAGCATTGCGTGACTAGAAACACAGTGGGCATTTCAGTAACGATGGAGAAAAGGCAGAAGTGTCCCATACATATTTTATTTTATAACTTAGAAAGAGACAATCATGTAATGATTGCATATTTGCCTTCCTAATGTGACTAAGGAGAATCCGAATAACCCCATCTGCTAAGGAAGACATTTCTACGTCATCATGTATGGGTAACTTGCATCTAACCATTTTTAAAACTCACTCTGTGGTCTAATTAGCGTTGGGTTTAGGCAAGTCTGGCACACATAGCTTATACAAGTTCCAAAAAAAAGTCAATGTTATTTCCATAAGCTTAAAAGAAATAACCATGAGCCTATTAACTAATCTCAGACAAAACAAAGGATTCTACTACAAAGTAATTAAGTGGTTAAGTAATTGTATTTATGTATACATTTAGAAAAGCATCATATGCCATTTTTTCGTCCATTAAATGGCATGTTTGAATGGCAGAGCTATAAATACTGGTGTAATTTACTCAGCATTGCCATGGCACTCATTAAATGGACCAAAGCCCAGAGAGTCTTAAAATGTTATCTGCCATGTCTTCCCTGGCAGTCTTGTCAGGAATGTGTTCTTGAAAGTTATTTAATATTTCTATTCATATTCTGCCTCCTAATGTTAAGCAGTGATACCAGAGGATGTAATGCTTGATAATGAAGAGAAGTTACTGACAAGCAGGGCTTGGAATCGTGTAAAGCAGGATGGCAAAACACTATATGCATTTGTTTATAGGTAACATTTGCTGGCAGGTAACTATAAACATAAGACTGGATTACTCATTTTCTTCCACTAAAATACATTCTTGCTCAGTCAGGTTATAAAAGAAAGAGGTCAAATTAGTCCATTCCGCCTCGCAAATACACTAAGAAGCACTTTATAAAGCTATGTAACTTATATGAGCTATTGTATTTTCTTGCAACAGCTTCTCAAAAGTCAGAAACTAGGACTATTTTTGGGCTAAGCCTGCCACTCATTCACACGTGAAAAAAATCAAGATACCCCCCTGCCTATCGTCCCTCTCCATCAGAGCAGAATAGAAACCAGAATGCTTTTAGGGTCATTTTTCTGTGCAACGTTAAGTACCACTCACAGACAGCGACAGATTGGGAACAGTTGATTTAAATAATCCAGTTTGCTCTGAGTTCACAGAGGTAGGGAAGCAAGAACACACTTGCTATGAATGTCGGATGACAGACACTAATGACCCTTGAAACTAGTACTGTCCCTGTGTTTCTCCTCTGCTCCAGGAGCTTCTGTCTTTTGGCTGACTTGTTTGACTTCTCATCAGTTGGAGGAGAAAGGAGAAGAGTATCGTCACGAATGCAACAATATCCATAAAAATCTGTCATGGATTTTGGCAAATACATATTTTTCACAAGGTTACCTTTGGGTATTAATACTGTAGCAACTCAAACACCTGTTGGGAAGAAAGTATTACTTTAACTAAAACCCTGTCATAACGTGTTACAAGCTCTGCGAAACTTGAACAGATTAAGGTGCCTAGAAAAAAGCAAAAATGTTGTCTTCAATACAATGCAACTGTGATGCAGTCCATTCAATGACAGACTGACAAATCCCCAAGCACATTCAGCACTCAAAACTCTTTTCATTAAATTCATAGATACCATTTGAAGGCATTTAAAGTGTAGAAAGAAATGCTACCACACGTAAAAGCAGTATTTGTGCACATATACATGAAATTCCTCTTGGAAATTGTAGAGAATCTAGCTTCCATTAGATATATAATAATGCATAATGTAAATAAAATGACCCAAAAAAACCACATCAAAACCGTATAAAAGGCACTAGTTGGTAAGATATACAGTAGAATTTGGAGGTGCATTCAAAGATTCCACCAATAGATGGCAGAAATGCACAACACTTACCAATAAATTCATCGCAAATGACTGCAAATTTAAGGTGCTAAGCAAGGGAGAGCTTTGAGATCTGTGGATGCATTAAAATCCAGTAAATGATTGCAAAGTCAAAGTGGTATCCCTACAAACAAGTTACCAGAGGACTTCTTTGCATCAGTGTAACTAAATTCCATTAAACTAGAGTTTTCCAAAAGGAGTAAGGTGTTCTACAGATTCAAATAAGGTGTCAGGCTGAGCTGTTCTGTAGAGATTATGGTAAGAAAGTCTACATGGCATTAAAACAAATGTTTTCACGTACAGCTTTTTAACTAAACTTCGTCTTGAAGAACACTTGCTGGATGGGCAGGAGGCTTCATACCATTACCTTAAGTATCTTAATAAGAAACATACACTTTTTCTCCAAAGTCACCTATCTCTCTCCACGGTGGGAAACCAGTTTCATTCTCTGATTCACCAAAATAGCTGAATTTCCACCAGAGTTGTTGGAAACACTCTTCTCAGACCAGGAATTGATGCTGAAACCACAAGTTTAATCCAAAATTAACTGATGTGTCTCTAACAGGACCTGGACAGAATTTGGGCAAGCACTGGAAAAAAGGATCCCCTTCCCTAACTGCACTAATCACCACCTGAAGAGATTTGTTCTCTATGCTTTACACGTGCCTATATTTGCATCTGTTGTCTGCCTTCTTTCCCCCACTATCTATCTCTAATTATTTTCTGAAAAAAACAGTACAGTATCAGCAGCAACCTAGACTAAAAGGGATGTCAGGGAATAAGGACGAAGGAAAAAATCTTCCTGATAATAGAACTTACTAGGAATCACTTTCTATTACTTGATATTCTGTACAGTAGAATAGATGAAGCATACGGTCAGGAAAAGGAAATAGATTTTTTAAAAGATCTTTTTTACCTTTAATTTCTGTGATTCAGTAAGACACTATCAATTAATAGATAATTAGACACTATCAAACTCATGTATTATTTTGTATTAACATCACTTTATTAATATCACAGTCTAAGGCTGACTGTTCCTCATTCACATATTCTTGCAAATCTGAAACCAAGATCATCTTTTTTATCTTAAATTTCCCTCTAAAAATACAACCCTGTCAAGGCAATTTAGTCCAATACAGTCAGCTCATAAAATCAGTATTTCCTTTTTCATAAGCATGCAAGTACATGATAAAAGGCATTTCAGTTATTTGAACTGGCTTTGCTATCACAGAAGATAGAATAACAGTTTTAAGTGGTGTGTGAAGTGTTTTTAAATCTTTATTAAATAAAACTGGAAGACATTCACTTGTTGCAGGACTCTCCAAATTTTCAGACTGCAAGCTATGCAAAGGAAAAAAGAACTGAATCTGAAACTTAGCTAGGGTACTCAGATTATGACAACTTTGTAGTAAAAAAAAAAATTTACCACGGCATTATTTCTCCCGTTGCAAATTCTTCTTCTGTCCAACAACCCTTTTAGCCTAACTTCACTCAGACTATAAAGACAATATACAGACTCAGCAATGCACTGAAATAATTTGGTTGAAATTCACTGTCAAAATTACCTGTAAATTATTCCTCCCAAGGGAAGATTCTCTCCATTCTGCAGAATCCTGCATTTGGAGAACTGTCCTACCACTACCAGAAAGCTTCTTGTATAGAGTTGTGCAAGCAATACATATGATTTTTTAAAGCAGAGCTTTGGGTAATGTGCAAGTATCTACACAAATGCTACTGTCTGCAAAACAATGTTAGGAAAATGTCATGGGGATCTAGATGAAAACAAACATCCAAAACCACACTGATGTTCATCTGTCCAGTTTTCAAGTCAGAGCATAAGAAATTTTTATACAGCATGATAAAGCACTGTATATCACTGAATTACAGATTTATTAACAATTTCTTTCCTAGCTGTACTTCCCCCAATCTTTCAATAACATGTAGATCTTTCCATATGACAAATGTATTCTTTTTATGTGCTTCCTTTTCTTATGCTACGCTGTGCAAGCAAAAATGGTATCACAGAAGTCCTTTCTGAAGGATTTACCAACTCTAAAAATTTGATATTTTGCATTTTTAAAGTGCTCTTTTGCCTTCAGCTTTACTTCAGACATTGGTTGTAATGACATTCCTAGAAACCTTTTGATGGAAAAGTATAATCTGATCCGTCTTTCAAACAATGTTGTTTGCAAACTATAGAGTCTAGGTGGAAGACTAGATTTGAAACAACATCCTTTATGAATACCAGTTGAAAATTTAATTCATATACAGCATTTCAAGATATAAAAATATGTTACGAACAGCTGAATACAAAAGAGTAGAAGGGAAAAGAGAAGGCTTCACATACTAAGAGCTATGTAATAGATGAATGATGGGATTTCTGAACTAGCATAAGAACAGAAAAAATCCACTGGCTTTCCACTGCAATACATAAAGAGATGATACATTCAGAGCACGTCCTCTAGAATGCTTCACATCCTTCTGTAAGCAGTTACTGTTCCAAAGGCAAAGTTTGTTCTTTATTTAGGATAGTTTGGTTTCTTTAAAATACTGCTTGAACTGTGTGTCTATATTGATACTAGTCAGTCAGCTAAACCAGGACAGCTCTTGTGGAACTGGGCATTCAGGGAGCCACACTGGGGACTTTGGTTCTGCCAACTACTTCAATGAACTCATTACAGCTGATTGACATCAATCAATAATGAAATAAACTGGAAAGACCCTGATGCACAACACATTCCAGATGGTGCATTATATTACAGCTCCTAAATGATCTTGGAATCTAAGGCATAAAAAGGAAACCTGCTAAATCGGTAAGAAATTCTTAATATGTGCCAATGTTGAATGATTTTCACATTGCCTAACCTTAGGCGCTCCCTATTTACTAGCCTCACTAAAAGGCAAAACTCCCTGCTAATCCTACATACACATAGGGACAACTGGTGCAAAACCCACAACAGAACAACATGTTCTGAATTCCCCTCAGCAGAAGGATATCTCTCTCAATTACAAAATTTATATGAAAGAAAAAGGCAAAGTAAGCATCTAACATGAAACTGTAAATAAAACAGTCTAAACACCCTCCCTTCCCCTACTCACACACTCAGTCCTACCACTGTATTACCTACAAGTATGCCCAAAGTATTTGAGCTCCAGAGACAGTAAATTTGGCCATCTCTTTCAAAGGTGTAAAGGAATACACACTCTTCATTAATACACTTTGGTATATTTACTTAAAAATTCTTTTCATCACAGCTTCTCAAAATACCTTGCTGATCTAAATTAAAGCTATGCTCGGAATCCAAATAATTCACATTTTTTATGAAAACCCCTTTGGAAGCAGATGCAAAGCTAAAACATTGTAAATATGTTACTCCTAAGACGACTGCATTAAAAAAACACCTCAGTTTTTTGCCTCAGCAGGCGATAAATGTCTCAGGAGGATTCCATGAGGAAACGGGCAAAGGGGGTCTATAAACAAGAAATCAAGGTAAAGTGATGTTGGTGGAATTAAGAGATATGGAAATCCTTTCAACCCTATGAGTGCTTAACTCTTCCTGCAAACTGACATAAAACTTATAAAATCTATGCAGCAGAAACTGCTAAATGTGCAAACTCTCTCATTATCCCTGTCAGTACTGTTAGTTAGATTGCTGTGTCACCATGAGTCAGTCAATTATGCAGTCACTTTCATGAAGGGTATTCATTCCAAATAATTATCTCTGCCTCATTTCCCAGAGTTTGTGGTCTTGCTACTTTCTCATCAGATGTTCCTTTTCAATGGATTCTGTGATTCTATTTATCCTCTCAGATAGCCTTCACCTCCAAAGATTTCAAACTCAAAGTTTTGGGGAACTGAGATACATCACATACAAGTGTCAAAATGCATCTCTTTAATTCACATAATGCAAGGAATCTGAGGTTAAGTTACAGCTAGTGAAATCAGCCATTTTCTTTTAAAGATAAGCATGTTTTTTACTTACATATCTTCTTTTTAAATTTTATTTCCTATCATGATATGGAATTGTGTGACATTTTCTCTTTCAAAAAGCCTTACTCAGTTTTCCATATATGACAGAAGTGATATGTGATGAAGAGAGTAATCATAGGAAGATGTGTCGTGATCTTTTCTGGCTGTTTTACTGCTTTCTTCTCTGCAATACTAATAACCACTGATATAGTTAGATGACCTTTACTGTGGTTATAAATTTATTGATCTCTTCCCATAAAACAGAATTTCATCAATAATTTCTGTATCTTTGCACTTTTGTATTAAGATGAAAATATTATAAGACTATTAAAGACCCTCTGGTTCATTTTCTTTTCCATGTGAAACATTTAAGATAACCACTCCCTTCAGTTTTCAGAGACAATGATTGCCTGTATTTCTGGAGGACTGAACTGCCAAACCGTGAGTTGTCATATGAAGACATGCCGTTCACAAAGTATGCCATTTTTAGGAAGTTTTATCTGAATTAAAAAATCACAACATTCGGCTTTCATTTATCTTAATGAGAGAGGATGTAACACTTGTACAAGAAACTCCATTTGCCACATTATGGATGTTCTTTAATTGACTATCCTCTCTGTCTAATTTTGTATTCCCTTTTACATGTGGCGTACCTTTTCTAACGCATTCCTAGCAGTCCAACAAAAATATTAAGTGTCTCAATGTATCTCCCAAACCAGTCGCGTCAGTGGATTTATAATTTAGCCAGATTGGCTCAAAAAATGCAATGAAAATGTATTGATTTCATTGCTGACAATGATTCATGGAAATCCAGTTCAGTGAATGAATGGTCTGGATCACCTGCTCATGCTGCAAGCTGAGACAACAAATCAAATTCACTGTTTGATAAAAGCAGCCTCATGTTACACAGTACTTCCAAAATGGAGTTCTCCACCACTTAGAGTAGGAGATTATATTAATGAGTTGAAAAGAAAACAGATACAGTAGTGCTTTTTCTGACAAAATCCACCTTTCTGCTTAAAATTCACTTCAAAAACAACTTTGGTAACATTCTTTTATTTACACAATGACACAAGATAAAGAAATTCTCCACCAAAATGTGCAAAGTTGAAGTAATTTTATAACAAGCATTTTAAAGGTAAAACTATTGTACTTACCAAGCCAACTTCTGTTTAAATATACTGACACAAACACTGGAGGGACCGTGAAGAAATCTACCACTGAGTTAACTTCTAGCCAAAACCATAGCTTGTCATTGGCTGCTATAAACTAGAAAGAAAAAAAAAGAGGGCATGAGATGAAAGAATCAGATTTTTCTCATAGTGATTGCAGGTATCTGTTCTAAAATAATAAACTCAAAAGTTAGTGTAGTAACTGATGTTTTAGGTCAGTCCAGACAAAACAACCAGTGTCAATGGAAAGAAGTCTGTATTGTGCATTGCTTGATAATCACACTGAGATTAAAATTAAAGGTCTAACTAAAGAGATCATCTATGGGACCAGTTTATCTGCTAGAAATATTCTTCCCATATTTTTTGATAATGTATCAGTAATATTAGAGAAGTGTAGGCAAGTAATTTGAAGTATACCACCTTTGTTCTAGCACGCCAAATATGCTGGTACTAGTTTACCACATATTTTCTGCTCACAGATTTCTAAATACAGGACCATTTACAAAGTCCCGTTATTATCTGTCCAGAGGAGATCAGCAGGATGACTCCCACAAGCCATAGTTCAGGACTGCAGCAGCACTTCAGTCTGTTGAATTGAGCCATGGATGTGGTCATTTCTCTCTCCTGACTACAGAATCAGCCCAGGGAAACTGGCACGCTGAGATGCCAAGGACATCATAGTTAGAACTTGCCTATGTGCTTAAATAAGGTCAAATTACTATTCACATTTGATTAATAATTTAAAAGTAATTAAA
The DNA here is from genome assembly GCA_013397975.1 of Machaerirhynchus nigripectus. NCBI lineage: Eukaryota > Metazoa > Chordata > Aves > Passeriformes > Dicruridae > Machaerirhynchus > Machaerirhynchus nigripectus. The sequence goes on from VZRQ01001173.1 coordinate 2,156,649, forward strand.
ATATTTTTTATATAAATATGAAACATAAATATACAAATAAAAGAAAAAAACTGTATCATGAAGATTTTTAACAGAGCAGTTTTACTTATCTAAGTCTCAAAACTTTGACGCACACATTTCAAAACAGTGCTCATGTTTTTTGAATTAAAGATGACATTGTGTTTCTTTCAAAGAAAATACAACCTCTATTTCAATCACCATATATAACAGCTGTATTCCCTCCCTGCCTCATGTTACCAAAGACACACTACTTACACGCAAGCCGAAGTAGAGTAGGAAGAACACATTGAAAGCCATGTCGATCTGTAATGTGAAATCTTTGTAGAAATTCTGGCAGGATTCTATTGGGCTATTTGAAAGAAAAAGAAATCAGAATAGTCAGTATATGAGTTTCTACTCTGCTGAGAATTGTATGCATTTCATTAAAGACCTTGAATCAGAAATCATGTTTCTGTTTTCCAGTTGTTTACAAGATACAAGCAAGCATTTCAAAGGAATTATTTCATTCATTCAGTTAGTCGTTCATACAGTATTTATATTCACCTGTTCAGGTAATATTTCAGAGTTAACATGCAGATACCTTTGGGAGAGGACAAGCAGGAGATTACCTCAGGATTGCTTAACCCCACATTAACCCTTAAAGAACTGACTTCTTTCTAAAGGAGACACACCTATGATACTTTAGGAAGAAACCTAACAAGCACACAGGTACAGTGAAACATTACATGCTTTTAATTAATGTCATAATATAAAACCTTTAACAAAAAAGTAGTTGCTTAGGAATACATTACCCATTAGCAACCTGGAGTACTTAGTCTTGTAGAATCCCTTGTTTATAAGATGTTGATTGGATTTTTTTTTTCTTTTTCTCACTTCTTTTTTTGTATGGCTATTTAATGTACTTTATGTACAGTACTATGAACTGAGTAGAAAAGCAGCATAGCCCACTGGTAAAATTAAATAACAAAATAAATTGAAGAATTTGAAGCAGTACTCTAAGGGTTAATTTCTGCATGCAGGTTAATTGAAATACCCTTGTGTGTGTCAGGCAGCCATTGCAAATTTTAGCTTATTATTTTATGCTCTATTTGACAGTGGGACAGATCCAAAGCTTACTCTATACAAACTGGTACTTTATAAATACACTTTTATCTAAGGAAGGTGGCGACTTCCACAAGTATCATCAGTGATTTATTTGTGTGGTTTCTAAAAAAAACAGGTTGTTGAAGCCACAGTCCAATGTTGTAGTCACAGACCAAAGTGCAAATCATGTCCCAATATATGCTGATGTATATACTATATATACATAATGTCCCACCACATATACATATATATACACACATATATTGCAAATGATCCTGTGTTCATCACAACTGCAATAGGGGGAAACTAGAACATGTAGATCATTTGGTCATTTGGAGCCCTAGAAAACATCCTTTTAGAAAAGCAGAAATTTGTTGGCTTTCTAGATCAAATAAATCACTGAACGTGAATGTAATACCAGTTAGTATAGCAGTAGTTCTGCAAATATAATGCTAGACTGCTCAACAAGCAAGATTCTATGCGTTATGAATGTCAGTTACCTAACTTAAGGCATAAAGGAAATTACCTGGACTACCAGGTCATTACACATGCAGCCAAATTTTCCATTCCTTGTATACATTTCAGGTCAAACAAGTTAATTACAGCATGCTCTCTCCTGTCTCTAGATGCATGAATGTATACAGCAAAATTCTCCTTGATGTACAATAGTTTTGTATTTTAAGAAGCTTCAGTGCTATAGGAAATTTTATTAAAATTTTTTTCAAAGGCTATTTGAAAAGACATTTAAGTTATGAGACACTTCTGTTATAGTTCAAATAAAACTGATTTACAGGAGCAGGCAGAAGGGAAGAGAAGCCAAATGTTAACATACAGGACAGCAGACAATACCTCATACTTTACAAATACAGCTTGAGCTACAAAACAGTGGATGTAATCTGAGAACCCAACTGGATCATTTTCTGTATGGCACTAATGAGAACAAAGGATCTTGTCAAAATAAGGTAGGCTACACACTGAGTCACAATGCACCCTACCAACAGGAAGTACAGAGGACCAGAATCAACAGCCCTGCACCAACTCTTAATTCCAGGTTAGGTTCCCGCAAAAGCTGTAGAAATTCACTGAAGCTAACGGAATTGCAGAGGCTTATAACTGGGATAGAGAGCAATTTTTAGTTAAGGTCAGCTAAGGCTACAGCTAACAGCTGTACTTTTGTGTCACTGTCCTTTACAGAAACCTGCAAGATCTAACAAATTAGCTAATGAATAATACATCTTCATTTTGTTTGCAAAGCACTTAGCACAATGGACCACAATTCTGATTTGGGACTTTTGTTTATCTAACACCAAAACTGCTATTTCTGCTAGTCATACCCTTTAAGCTTCCTTCTTTTCAGAGATCACCCCTCTCTTTCAGTGTCTAAGTTATCCATTTCAAAGACAAACATAGCATCCTTTCTTTTTTATTTTAAATGATTGTTTTGTCAGAAAGGCATGACACTGAAGAAATTACTAATTTTTTCACAGATGGATTATAAAAGATTCTAAATGTTCCAAATCAGATTTTCAGTTTGGATTTTTTTGATTTTTTTGTTTTCATCAGCAGCTCACATCTGAGCTGACAGAAAAATATGGCCACTAATGTTTATCAATGCACAATTCAGCCTGCTGCAGAAAGGAAGCCAATTTGAAACTCGTCTTTACATCAAGTTTCCCAAAACCAGAAGTGCTATACTTCTTAGTAGTGCAGTGGGGTCTCCAGGACCAGTAATAATACTAACAAAACTCCCTGGTTTATATTAAAATTACATGGCATGTCCTATAGGATTTCACCCCTTTAGGGCAGCAAAAGTTTCACTTTTGAAGAAGGCAACAGACTATTAGAAATGTTTTTATTCCCCTTCCATGTAAGCATGGTTTCATATATTTATACCACAAAAAGACAGGAGAAACTATGATAAAGCCAATGAAATAGCATACTAGCAATGACAGGAAAGATTTAATGTAACTGAATAAAAAAACACAGTGATGATGGAACTCTAAATGCAATGGGCTCCTCCCCCTAAAAAAGTGGCAGGATCAATAGTCCAGCAACTGAAGTGCACGTCTGGTAAACGAGCCAGCTAGGTAGGGCACCCCACAGAGCTGTTTTTCTGAACAAAGAAGGACTGGTGGGTGACGTGTTGATTGGAGGTTGTCCTGGGCACAGCAATCCAAAATGATAGGTTTTGATTCCTGGAGAAATAACGAGGGAGACCAGCAGAACTGCTGTGATGGACTCCCAGAGGGCAGACTTTGGCCAATTTATGATGCTGGTTGAGAAAGACCCTTAGGATGCAGTCCTGAAGGGTGAAGGAGTCCAGGAAGGCTGGACATGCTTCAAGAAGGAATTTTTCAATGTGCTGAAGCAGGCCATTCCTATGTGCCAGAAGACAAGCCAGCAGGGAAGATCATCAGCCTGGATGAATACAGCTTTGGCTGGAACTCGGGTAAGAGTGCATCATCCTTGGAAAAAGGGCCAGGCAACTCAGGAGGGCTTCAAGGATGTTGTGAAGTTATGCAGGGAGAAAATTAGAAGGGCCAAAGCACAACTAGAACCTAATCTGGTTACCAGCACAAAAGACAATAAAAAATGTCTTTTCTAAAAGTACATTAGCAACAGAAGGAAGCTAAGTAGAATCTCCATCTTTTATTGGATGTGGGGGGAAACAGAGTGACAAAGAGTGAGGAGAAGGCTGAGGTACTTAATATCCGCTTTTCCTCGGTCTTTNATCCGCTTTGCCTCGGTCTTTAATAGCAAGACCAGTTGTTCTCTGAGTACCCAGCCTCCTGAGCTGGAAGACAGACAGGGAGCAGAATGAAGCCACCATAATCCAAGGGAAAATGGTTAGTAAAATGCTACACCATTTAGACACAGGTCAAGAGGGCTGCATGGAATTCACCCAAAGATACCGAGGGAACTGGCAGAAGTGCTCACCAAGCCACTTTTCATCATTTATCAGCAGCCCTGGTTAACTGGAGAAGTCCCACCTCACTGGAAGTTAGCAAATACGACACCCACCTACGAGAATGATCAGAAAGAGGATTCATGCAACTACAAGCCTGTCAGCCTGACCTTGGTGCTGGGGAAAGTCATGGAGCAGAACATCTTGAGTGCCATCACAGAGCACTTGCAGGACATCAGGGGATGGATCAGGGCCAGACCACTTGGGTTTATTCAAGGCAGTGCTGCTTGACCAATCTCATCTCCTTCTATGACAAGGTAACTTGCCTGGCAGATGATGGAAAGGCTGTGGAGGTTATCTATCTAGACTTTAGTCAAGCTTTTTACACCATTTCCCACAGCACACTACTGGAGAAACTGGCTGCTCATAGCTTGGACTAGCTGGGTAAAACACAGGCTAAATGGCTAAGCCCAAAGGGTATAGTAAACAAAGTCAAATCTGCCTGGTGTCTGCTCACTGACAGTGTTCCCCAGGTCTCAGCTTTGGAGCCAGTCCTGTTTAATATCTTGATCTATGATCTGGACAAGCGAGTTGAGTGCTTCCTCAATAAGCTCACGGATGGCACTAAGTTGGGTGTGAGCGTTGATCCACTGGAGGGTAGGAAGGCTCTGCAGACAGATCTGGACAGGCTGGATCCATGGGGTGAGGCCAGTTTCATGAGGTTCAACAAGGCCAAATGCCTTGTTCTGCACTTGGGTCACAACAACCCCATGCAGTGCTACAGGCTTGGAGAAGAGCAGCTGTAAAGCTGGTCACTGGAAAAGAACCTGAGGTTGCTGATCAACAGCCAGCTTATCATGAGCCAGCACGTGCCAAAGGGGCCAAGGAGGCCAATGGCATCCTGGCTTGTAACAGGAATAGTGTGGCCAGCAGGACCAGGGAAGGGACCATTCCCACGTACTCAGCCCTGGTGAGGTCACACCTCGAGTGCTGTGTCCAGTCCTGTGCCCCTCACTGCAAGAAAGATAGCAAGGGGGTGAGGCAAGTCCAGAGAAGGGCAACAGCTGGTGAAGGGTCTGAATCACAAGGGGGCTGAGGGTGCTGGGGTTGTTCAGCCTGGAGAAAAGTAGGCTCAGGAAGGACCTTATGACTGTCTACACTCCCGAGAGGAAGACTGTAGCAAGAATTATATTATATTATATACGGGAGAAGAGGTCAACCTCCTCTTCTCCCAAATACAAGCAACAGGCTAAGAGGAAATGACCTCAAGTTGTGCCAAGGGAAGGTTAGATTGGATACTAGGAAACATTTTTTCACTGAAACATTGTCACACATTGAAAGAGGCTGCCCAGGGAAGTGGCTGAGTCACCATCCCCGGAGGTATTTAAAAGACTTATAGTTGTGGCACTTAGAGACATGGTTTAGTGGAGATCTTAAAGGTCGTTTCTAAAATAAATTATTCTATGATTCTCTAACATTTATAAGTACTTTGAAAGAGCATCTCTGATTATCTATACAATTTTTACAGCAAAACTAGTAGGTATAAAGCCCAGTGGTACAGTTAAAATAAGCATAAACTACTTCAATGAGCAAGAATGACTACAAGAGTGACTACTACAAAATAATTCCAGTTGAATTTACATATATGGGGCAAAATTTTGACAAGGTTTTCCCAGCATCCTTAAAGCTTTGTTGCAATCAACACTGAAGCCAACACTGTGCATGACACTTTTACTGCAGAATGTACCACTTGTCACTTCAAAAGAATTTACTGCTGTTTAAATACTTTTGTCACCAGTTTACATCATTTATTTATTATTCTTGCTTATTTCTGATTTGTTTAAAATGTATCTAATGCATCAAAATGTTTCTACTGGAACTATTCCTTGATTAGTCATAAAATGAGTGGGAGAGGACAAAAAAGGCTTTTTAATGTTTTCTAAAATGAATTGTTTCTGTGAGCATATTAATATGAAAGTTCTCACGGAAGCCTTCATATATTTCCAGGATTTTTGAAATTGCAACAGAGTTGAAAATATTTTGATTAGTTTATACTGTATCATTTCTGTATCATTTTACTGTATCATTTTACTGCATCATAGGAGCTGTAAAGCCCATTGCAAACCTCAGATCAAAGCCTTAGTAGGAAGTAACAGTCTGTCACAGCGCAGTCACTGCCATTATGACCACACAGAAGTAAGGAGAAGGAGTTCTACGTTCACTCAGAGTTTAGACCAGCTTTGCAATCACAGTGACGGCTATCTGGATGATTTTACATAAAATGTTCCCCACAAAAATGGGAAAGCTTTTGTACACCCAATTCAGCACTTGTAATAACTATACAATATTCAATTTACAGGTCTCATTCTTCCTAGGTAAGGAAGTGGACTCTTGTATTTTTGGCACATTATGTCAGTCTGCTCCTAATGGTTTTTTGGCTTTTCTTTTTATTTTTAATGACAAGGCATGCAAAGACGAAGATGGATGCCAATTCTTACCTATATATAATTTTTTTTAAAAAGGGAAAACGTTAATTTTAAGACATAATAATCTAGTTGCATCTTGTCAAGTGTTTTGAAGGTATGTGTGTAAAACTTTCCTAAACCACTACAAAAGAAATTTACTTCTACTGTAACTTCAGGAAAGTACTGATGTGAATATCTTACCACAGCTGCTACAACTTTGGAACTTGGGGAAGCTATTGAGACTTCTAGAAATTCAGAGAATTTTTCTAATTTGCACTTATAATTTTTGCAAATCTGCTTTCTGAATGGTGAAGGAAAACCCAAATCTTTTACTGAAACTAAATGAAAATATATTTTAATTCTTAGTATCAATGAAATAAAATACAAAACTTAAAAAACTGATCATATGAAAAATCAGGAAGTTTTTATTTCCTGTACTCATTACAGTTTTTAGACTGCAAAGCAGTACACTTATATGAAAACACAGTAAAATGTGCACTTTTCATCAGAAGGAATGCCCACTGATGAGAGTGAATTTTAAAATGAAATTATAGCTATGTACAGAAATACCAGTTGATGCTGCTAAAACATAAATAACACAAATAAATAATTAAGAGAATTAAGAGAAACCACTCGTTACTTAAAAGTTCATTATTTCACACTTTCAAATTGTATTTTAATGCAATTAATTTGTATCAATTTGGGCATGTAAACCTTCTTTGTTCATAAAACTGCTTAAAGTGATCTTTATTTTTTTCAAATGGTTTTGTTTTACTGGAAGCTCCTCTTTGATATTGAATTCCCTCAAATTTACTTCTAGAGCAAACCAAATTTTAAGAAGTCTAGAGCAAAAAAATAAATCTGGCACAAATTTGATATGACAGAGTCTGTCTATACTCCTTTAACACGTATTTTGAAAAGCACAGCAAGAAAGAAAATTAAAGTGGTTATGGTCAGGCTTTTAAACTCTGTTTCAGTGATGTAGTACTGAAGTAAAACTATAGAAAAGCCACATGTATCATTTAGGAAAAGCAATTTTCATTCAATGCAGAAGAGTTTGCCCCTTTATGTTTAGTCACACAGCTCAGAAGGGAATAAGCAGTTAAAATCTTTTTTACTGAAACAGGCATGAACATACAGCAAAATTATTCACACAGATGCCCATCAAATACATACCTGGGGGAACAAATACCATTATTAAAACAAATCACCAAGACTAAATTAGAATCAAAGAAGTCAAACATGTTAAAAGGGACAGAGAGCATAACATACTTTTTCTTACTTCAAGTGGCTTTTATTTATTAACCCAGTGAGTCCCACAGTAATAAAAGAAAATATCTTCTTCCAGTATCTGTATTCATCTTCTAAATGCAAGATGCTTTGGTAAATGCATCTCAGTTTAGAAAGCCTTCCCTTGAACCACAGCACCAATAAAGTTTTTGATGGCAAATACCTTCTAAATCACTTCACTTTCCCTTGACACGACGTGGTGCACTACTGGGGAGCTTTTGCTGCCAGCATTTTCAGTTAGTGCAGCAGGAAATGCAGGCAGAGTGAAGTTGGTTTCCTTCCCAAGGAGGAAGGGCAGCCAGCCGGATCACTGGAACAAGGCATTAGTGAAGGCCAGGTGAAGACCCACTTTGCCCACACGAGAAGTGCCATGTAATCTGCTGTCACAGCCCTAAGATGTGGGTCCACAAAACTCTATGGGATCATTACAGCACTACTTAGAGATATTCTTCTGAGGTTTTGTGCACCTGGAGCTAGTGAGTGAAGGAGGTGAAGGAGAAACAATCACTTTCTCACTGAATTTTGTAGACAGTTATGGCCTGATAGCTGAGGATGGTGTTGTGATCATTTCTTGTATCATTTACATTTAAATCCTATTTGACCACTCAATCCCCTACACCTAAATTCTTAGCTAACTGTTTCTCCTATACACAGAGAGAGAGAGAACTTTCTGCTCTCAAAGTGTTTCAGTGTCAAATCCTGGAGCTTCTTGGGACTTTGCCAAGTACTTTTCTTTTAATTCTCAATTCTGACCCTCCTCTGCTGAATGGATTAAACCATATTTGTCTTTCCACTCACAAAAAACTTCTCAACTTCAGCATATGATGAGTTTATTTTGGATTACTCTGTTTCCATCTCCATTTCTGCAGTCAACATGTGGAGTGGCCTCCCTTCTTCAGTTAGATATGCAACTCTCACATTCCTTCTGAAAATGCTTTGATGACCTTAGGCTCATACATACTAAGCTGTCTTTGAATTACATCAACTATCAGAATCTCCCTTGTTCAATTTTAAAATAAGTAAAATATAAATCTGATCAAAATAAAACATGAACTGTCAAATAATGTGAAATAACGCTATCTTCCATAATTTTTTACACCGTTTAACCTACACCTTATAATTTTCAAGTACCCTGCTTTTCAGAAAAAAAACAACCCAAGAATACTGCAAATGTATTTTTTTCCCTTTTCTAACTTCTATTACAATATCTTCTGTTATTCTTCAAAGTCTGACAGAGCACAAGCTGGCATTAGAATATTACCCTTCTACTTCTCACCTAATTAAAGAAATGCATCATGACTCATCTGTTCTGCAAACGCTTTCTACAACTCAGTCCTTCTATGTAATCTCCCTACCACACTGGGGAACCTTGACAAGCTTTTAGACTAATTTGGGGTAAAACTAACAGGTTTCCTTATCCTCCATCAAAAAAAATCCAATATCAGAAGAAAAAAGCAAGAACAAAACCAGATCAATCAGTATTAAATTTGTACAGCCGTATCTTTTAGTAAAGATTTTTCTCAGAATCAGAGGGTTTTTTTCTTTTGATTCTTTCACTTCTCTGCATCATGTCATAAAGAACGGGACTTAAAAGTTTACGTTGTTCTTATTTTCCCCTTCAACTGAAACTTATTTAAAATTTAAAGATATATTTAAATGCTGTGACTTGGCAGATTTTAATGCAAAATTTAGTTTAGAAACTAATATAGAGACAGATTTCCAGTGTAAAAGAAACAGAAGCTCCTAACTTTAATTTCTGTCACATTCACATACAAAATTAGGAGGCAAATTTAGTTGGTACAACTGCAGAACACAGCTGTGCTTTCCTGATGCCCATCTAATGCTACCAACTTTTACAGAGCTATTTGCAATTGGCAACAGACCAAGTGACAGAGTCAAATAACATTGCTAGTAATTATTTTACCTTAGGAATTAAATGAACTAATGCAACTTTGTAAAGTTCAGTATAATGCTGTCAGTTTTCATCTTTCTCAAGTTTTCCATTAATTTTAAGCACATTATGCTTTTTCACAGACTCCCTAGTAAAACATGAGACAATGTATTACAGCACTCAAGGAAAATTAAATTATCTTCCCCAGCCCAAACACAAAAATTGTTTATGACAACAAGAAACTTTTGCTTATAATTTTATATTGAATTATTGGGATATACAGAAAAAATATTCATTGAAATTGCTCGCTCCGAAAACAACATAATAATTTCCTCAGGATGTGTGTACATTCACTCCTGTCTGGAGCATGTGTCTTTTCTAGTTTTACAAATAAAAGTCAAAGGAAGGTCCCTGAAGAACAGCTAAACACCCAGGAACTCAGTGCTGAAACAGGCACAAGTGAACGGCCCAGAATCCTTCTCCGTAACTTCCAGGTCCTTCCAGTAGAGTACAAAAGAGTAGGTGCTTTACTGCAAAATACACCAGTAAGCTTTTCATCCTAGGATAACTTGTGTGTTACATTTCTTAATTGCTAATCATGAGTTAAGAACACTGGCAACTAAAAATAGCATGACATTACCTTGACAAAACAATCTCCCCGATGACAAATCAATTCTAGGAAAATGACAGAGCAACAATGCCCGGGACCACATTTTTTAATTAAATAAAAAGGATTTGATTTTAATAAAAAGGATTTTGTGTGAGACTACTAACATTGTAAAGAGAAAAATATGAGTATACTGTCTCAACGAACCTTACTTTTTGGACGTTTTTTAGTAAGCCACTTCAGTTTTATCCCTTACACTGATTGCATTATGCAAAGATTTGGTTGAACTGCATACCTTATTTACTTGACAATCTTGTATGTCTTCTTCATAATGATACCTTTCTATTGCTTCTTGTCTAATTGTTACTTAGTATTTTTTATCAAGGTCTATCTAGGAGTAATACATTGTTGTAGCTGCCTAGCCCGGAAAAGAGTAAATAATTGGTGACATGAAAATGCTAGCAAGTCATATGAATACTAATCCCTTCTCCATGTTGACACTGAATTAACAAATGGAAATGAATAAAGTTAGTGAGAAGTATATCAGCAGCATAAAACGTTTTCAATTACAACATATAGATAAACACTGGAGTAGATTCTTTGGGGAGATGGTGAATCTCAGATTTTTAAAACAGTTAATACTTCTCAGCTTGGATTATATGGACCACTTACAGTCCTTGCATTTGCATGAATCAGTAGAATGATCTGTATATGTGATATTTCTAAAATCTCCTCCTCCTGCAGGAGAGGGCCTACAAACCACTGAACTCTTAGATTAAAGTGTCTGTTTGAATAAATTTATTTGTAACTACTCTTACCTTGCAGCAAAAGGAAGAATGAATTCTTGAAATTCCTTGCTCTATTTGATGTGATTCTGGTTTGCAGCTGCCATCTCTTAAAATTACCCAACAGTGCTTTTCACATTTGCTATCCACTTCTCCACAAACTCAGTTTTTAACATCCCACCATCATCATGCATTTCCAACCCCTCCTCCAACTACTCCTCCATCTCAGTGCCTTTTATTGTTCTATTCTGTTGGTAGTGTCATCCAACTTTTAAAATTCTCCATCTGATTGAATTATTTGAAAAAATACATACAATGAATAAAAATGAGAATGTTCTCCATCTATCCTCTTCAATTATAAATTGAGATTATTTTTTCTTTTGTACATCATCAAAGAACTGAGCTCTAATTTTCTGCTTAATATGCATAACAGATTCCTACAGATGATTTTGAAAATATTTTCCATACACTCCTTGCTAGCTTGCATACTTCAACTTCAAAAAAAAACTGATGTTGTCCTATGAAATTTAGTCTAATTTGAACCATTCTAACTACAAATGACAAGAGTACCTGATAAACTGGAGTGTAAAAATACTTACAGTTCATTCATCTGTCTGTCTTTTCTGGAATTCCCTCCTGTGATACTTTGATGAAAAATATCTGTCTACTCTCTAGTTTTACTGAGCAGTAATAAACTCAGACCTAAGGTATATTATTTTACTTTAACAACAGTGAATAATGTAAATGAGCAATGGAAGTCAGAAGTATTGCAAAGTGGTAGAAACTTGACATTACATTACTGGATCAGCTTCTTTGGTCAGGCTATCTAATAGCATGATCCAAACCTGTTAGTAACCCCAAAAAACTCGTCACATTGTGTTAATAGTAATTCTAAAGCACCCCTAATATACACTTACACCAGGCAGAATATATTTTTTTTCTGTTTCAAATGAAGGCATAACACGAACAATGTCCATTCCTTCAAAAAATCTACATAAAATTGGAAGACATTAGTCCCAACAATTTTCATAATTTCAGACTCTCCCGCTTGTTCCTCATGAGGACCTCTTAGCCTTTCATACCCCATCAGTATAAGGGTTCTTTAAAGCATCATTAATTAGTACCTAAGGTACATTTAGGGTACCTCAGGTCATGCAATTCCAGACTTTGAGATGTGTAATATATCTTTATAACCTGTCACAAGGAGGCCTGTATTTGTATACTTGTCGCACTTTACTAGCAATACTGAACAGGTGACTTGAAGTGAAAAACCTTTCAACTACCAAGAGTAACCATTTAAGATCTTTGAATACATCCTAAACATCACAGTATAGCTGTTCCAATTCCTCTGCCTTGAACCAACTCTGGGCATAATTGAGGCCACATTCACTCCCAGCATACATTAACACTTACCACAATCCCTTCTACCAGTTTCCCTGTTTTTTAACCTAGACCCCTGAGGAGCCTTCATTGCATGTACCTTTTTCAAGTGAAACACATTACACAGCTCCTCTACCCATAAACTCCTCTGCTGTGGTTTAATTTCCACATCTATATAATTGCAATCTAGTAAATTCTCCTTCTTAGAAAAGCTTGTGTCACAGCTGTTGCAGCTGTGGGACCTGATTATTTACCACCACTGTCTTAAGTGCAAATTACTATATTCTCAAGGCAAAATGCTGACTCCATGAAAGACCCACTGAATAGCCACATTTACTTCGCAAAAGAAGAGGAAAAGTTTAAACAAAAAAGAAATTAAGAAAATCCTTACATTTTTCAGACAAAATTAGCTTGAAGCCTGAGTGGCAGTCTCACCCAGTGGTTTTTCTAAATGGGAAAGGCAAGACCCTTTTTAGGCAGATTAATGACACCATGGCTTTCTTTTTCAGCAGTAACTTTATCTTCAGTAACAAATGGAATAGGAAATTGCCTGCAGCTGTAGCAGTTGCTCCAATCAATTGTCAGAAGCCTGATATAAAAGTACTTTACATCAATGTAAGAAGAGGATTATAATAATGTTAAAAATTAATATATAGTGGCCTTTTTTTCCTAACACCTCTCAAAATGGTTTGCACTGTAACATCCATCACCTTTTATCCTGGCTGCTGGGCACAAGAGAATGGGTGTGTAGCAAAGTTTACACACTGAGCTACTGGAAAGTCAGAAGGACTGGTATAATAATCCCATTTGTACTGAGAGCAGGAAGAACTTCATGTTACTCTACAAATATATGTCTGATCTGGTTTAGAGTACTGAAAGAATTTTCCTTCATTGTAAGGGTAAAAAAAAAAGTAACTGCGATTATACGGATTTTAAGAATAATAATAAAAAAAAACCCTAAGTAATCCTATATAACACACATTCTTAGGGAAGCACAGTATCAGCATGTGGGTGGCATAACAACAGTGGTAGAAATTACTTCCCTTTTGTACTACTTCGAATATATATTGCATGTTTTCATTAAGTTACCTGATTAAAAGTACACACTAAGAGCCTATTTTCACTTTATATATACACCTGTTTTCTATAACCATTTTCCAAATATCATAACATTCTATATTATAGGTCCTCGAAGTTAAATGTATGGGATCAATAGTACTTATTAATCAAGATGAATAATAATTTGAAATCTGTACATTAACTTTGACACCAAAGAGTGCAGAAAGTGTAACTTCTGAGCATACACTAAACGTTTACACTGATCAACAGCACAAGAAAATTTTGTTCAGACACAATGTTTCAAGTCACTTCCCAGATTGCTGTTTCATCATTTTATCAGGAAAAAATAGGATTAGCATTCAATCACATTTTATATCATGCTGATGAAAGGTTTATTTGAATACATTTAAGAACATATGAACAACAGGTTTCTTAGAATGGTCACAATGTCATTTGTAAAGGAAATTTCAAGCAGGGTTACAATTCTTCACATGGAATGTCACCAAGTGTTTTGTAAATCAATACATCTTAAATTATTTTACAGGTTATTTATAATTTTTAAAACCCAAAACCTGTTGCAGTTAAAATGTTTCCCAAATTCTGAATTTCAATAAATCATTATTTACAATCTTACCTCTTTTCACTGTCACCTGCTGCTGAAGTTGACAGCAGGGAAAGGTTTATCTTTCTGATACTACTGGCACCACTCAGTCCTTGTCACAACAGGTAGTTAGTAAATCCTTTCCTCCCCACATCTTGACCACACCCAAATTGTGCATCTAGTCAATAAACTACTGGAATATGCTGGAAATTTTAAATACATAGACCTGATACATATTGTGTCCTATTCATTCTATAATAGCTTAACTAAAGTTAGTAATAAGCATAATTTACATTTGCTCAAACTTTCTAATGTTACGGTTTTGTCTTTGTTTTTAATTCCATTTCATGCACTTAATGCTCTAGACTGCATTCAGTGTATACATCATTATGGTAAGCACATTGGCATGCACAGGCAATACAAGAATAGATTATAATTAATCCCATAGACAACCAAAAAAGGTGAAGTTGCATCATGCAATGAAACCAGCTTGGCCTGGGCTGCCATGCAGAAAAAAACCTACATCAATGAGTCTGCTGTACGGCTCCTAGGTAAGAGTTGATATGAAAGAGGTGAGTTATTTCAGCAATGAAGTCACAGGCTGAGAATGTTTATACTACTGTAAACAAAATACTGTACATAGCACCAGTATTACTCAGGGATGGGGGAGAAGATGCTTGGAAAGGAGGACAAAAAGGATGAGAAAGAAGAAGAGGAAGGAGGAATTATAAATTACAGTAATCAGTCTGAAATCCAATCGGTTCTTTTAAATAAGCATTTTGTTATTTCATTCAAAATAATTTCACTTGAGCTTTCAAAGCAAACCTGAATTTTCAGTGTATTTTGAAGAAAAAAAAAAAAAGATGAAATTATGAGATACAGAGCAACTTCAAAATGTCCAAAGTGTTCAGTAATTGATGAATAACAAAAGACCATAAACACACAAATATGCAGAGGTGAATTTTTCAGTGCAGTGCACAGGATCCAAAAAACCACAAGTTTCACTGATTTGAATGCATAATCAACCAAACTAAATGAATATGGACAGTATAAGGGATGCATTGATACGAGTGATTTATTTGGCCACCTTCTGCTGCTTTTCTAGTAAAAGACATCTGTGCTGAATAAAGCAGGGTTTTTTCAGAACTTGTGTTGAATTGCCTTTACCTTACTCACCTTCACAGCTGCACTGACCATAACAACGTGACTGGAATTACTGAATGACCACCTAGCCTGTTCTAAATCATGTACATTAGGCACAGTACCACATAGCCTGATTCCAGAGTGTTCAGAAAGACATAATTGACCAGGTAATTTATTTTAATGCAAGACTCACTTACAAATGCTACCCTGTGATGATGAAAGTATGACTCTGTAACATCATAACATATTACTACGTGGGTTCCATTACAAAAGGATTTGCTCCATGTTTATCAATAGGTATATTGCTTTCAAGCAATTTTTCTTGATTACCCTTAAGTGTGTATTATTGCTCTATTTTTAGCACAGTTCCCAAATATATAAACTAGTTATGCAGGGCAGCAATTCACAGAGCACCAAAAACCAGTTTTACCAGGAAAACTATATTTCACTTACTGTATAAGGTAATACAACCTATTGTTCCACTTCCAGTACAATTACTTCCGGTATCTTTGTTTTTATACACTAGTAGCTTTGTGAAATATTAATCTTTTTAGTTAGTAAATTGTCACAGAAATTTAGATCAAAATAAAATCAAATAATTCACAGTAGAAGTAACCTTCTCTTGAAACTCCTTGGAATATTTGCAGAGAAACCTGTCAACATCTTTTGAATTTGACAGGTAAAAAAAAATTTCAAAATTGCACATTCCAGATATAAAACCTCCAATTGTACTACTCTTACATAGTGAAATTCACATTCTTCTTCCAGACAAACACTTCTGACCTTTTCACAGGGACTGAACTTGCAGTCAGGACTCATACCACTTTTGGCCACTGTGTGCTATTTAATGAGGCTAGTAGAATGTTTCATTAAGTGCATATTAAACGTATCAGTATTTTCTTGGGTGTAGGGGTATGCACTTACAAACTGCTGCAGAGTGCATGCAAATGTTATCGCCCAAGAAGAAGGTTACCGAGTCAAGAGCAATTAAAGCACTGCTGACAAACCCAGAAACCTAGTAAATTGTTTAGGGCAAGCAGATGAGGAGCCCAAAACTTTGGGACTTGGACTCACAGACTTCCAAAGTGTACCATTCAAATAGCTACTGTACAGTCAGTAATAGGAATTCTGGCATACACAGTGTGTACTATAACATATATGTATGTATCACAACACAAACGATACATATTATATATGTATACTTTCCCATTGTTGTGGAAAGAAAAAATCTTCCTTATCTTACTTGACAAGCATTGACTTAGCAAAAGATGAAAAGCACTCCTTAAATTTATTCTTAATAAAAATAATACACCAGTAATCTTTCATTCAGGTATGATAGAAAGGCCCTCAAAATTCACACAGATCACAAAGCTGGTCTTAGTTCTACAATCTCAACACTCTGAATATGACCATAATGTAAAAACAAAAGGAGAAGAACCATATCCTTGGTATCTGCTACTAAAGCAGCAGAGCATGATAGAAGCTACAAATGTACAAATGTAAGGATCTCCAAAGATCAGACTTAATCACAGTTTACCATACATCTACTCAACAATTTATTGTCCTGCAAAAGGCAATTTTTTGCTATAAAACCAGCTAGTCTTCAGAGATTCAACTATTAGGTTTAAGAAGAGATGCAGTTGTCTGTTTTCACATTGTTGCTAGGAACCAACCTCATGTTAGAAAAGCTTCCTGGCTTCAGCTGAAGAGAAGCTATCAAAATAATTTATTTCTTTAGAATCTAAAATAGCAGGAGTTTCTCTCTTTTGGTGTAGCCAAAAGCCATAACAAACTTTACACAGTTCATACAAATCTGTTGCAAATTATAAAACCTAATCATTATGAAGGATACTGTACTACTTAAAATAAATGACCAGAACTATAAAATTTAAATTAATTTCTGGGTTATTTAGCCCAGGAGTTGATTACTTCCAACGCCTGAATATAAAACTCCTTTTCATAAATCTACTGGCAAAGTTTAGCTTGGCAAAACAAGGAATCCAACTCTAGTTTTCCATTTGGGGGACTTGGTTTCACTTAACCAGGTAAATGAGTTAATAAGTTTAAGACTTCTGAATTATTTGACTGCAGATGGCCATAAACAAGTCCCTGGAACAACAGGGTGACTGGATTAATCTCCATCAACCTGTAGTGATTTGAACAATAATATTGGCTCTGTATTTTAGCTACAAAACCAAATGCAATGAAGTTTCAAATTTTCCCTAGGCAGTAAAGCTTATTCAACTCACATCAGACATTCATGTTTATGACAGAGAGCTGGTTTAGAGAAAAAGCTTTCTTTCCCATGAACTAAGAGGGCCTAGAGACAAGCCTTGAGATATCATGCTGAAAGAGTTCTCAGTGCATGTACTTAGTCATCCTTTCACACCCAGGGTAGAGTAACACCAGCCTGTCCTGATTGCTGCAGCTGTTTATTTCACTTCTGTCCCCACCTCAAGCAAGCCCATTACTTTGCCTTCCCAGAATTCACTCACTTCCCAGCCAGTCTCTCTCATATAAAGAAAAAACTGAAACCAAAACCAAACCCCACCATCTCCCTAATGCTCTAGCTCTTCCTATAAACACCATTTAAGGACCACATGACAGTTTGCCTCTGTCTGCCCAGGATTTTCTCTCTAATGTGATTCTATAGTTGCAGCAGTCTCCATGTAAGTGAATTAGCACAACAAATATCACCAGCTGCTATGTTAGAGCACAGGCATAAACCTCTGGATTTGCAGAATGTCTGTTTGGGATAAGATGCACAACCACTGTATATGCACTGATTTCATAATTTAAGAAATATGTTACAGAAAAAAAAATAGAAGATGGAAGGTTTTCCCACAGTAAAGACTGCAAATGGGAATTTAAAAAATAAGTTAAATCATTTAACATCCTCTGGAAGAACCATATCTGCACAAACACTTGGCAAGGGTAGAGCACTGATACAACCAGGAAGCTTTGAGATACTAAAGGGAAAAAAAGGACAAGTGATATCAGAATCCAATGGCTTAGCATCCAAATCTGGGTCTAGCCAAGGGCTTAGGGAAGCTCAGGATAAAGGTAAGAATTGTAAGCTCTAACTTATTTGCATTTAGTTTCTACTAGAACATGGTTTAGTAGGATTCTATGTTACAAAAATACTCAAAACACCTTTAACCCCAACGGGCTTGTCTATACCGAAACAAGAAGAAACTATGTGAAATACACTGAAGAACTAGGAAAAGCAGTGTCCCAGGACTTCTGGGAAAAGCAAGATTGGATAATGCAGTAAGGACTGAAATGTAGCCTTACTAATCTATCTCTGATGAGGACTGCTAAGAACATGTTTCTATTCAGTGACTGCTTACCACAGAAGCTCACTGCAATGATCATTAGCCAGTAAATGGACTGGTATGATGGAAGATAAGTCAAGATTGTGCTTTATGGAACAGTTGGATCCTTAAGTATTCTTAATAATGTTAGATTAGATCAGACTTAAGTTACAAACCATGTATGACAAACTTATGCACAGTATTATTGATTAGCATGTCTGCACCCCCACCATCTTATCACCATTGCAAAGTCCTAGACACACTGGTCTACGTGCAAAGCAAGCATCTTTAGGGAGACCTGTGTGGGTAGATCTATTTTCTTTATGAGACTGCACAAGGATGTTGTTTAATAAAGGTGTCAGGCTGACAGGCCAAACTTTGTTACCTGCAGAATCATCAACCCAGTGGTACTGTAAATCCTGGTGCACACTGAATGGAAGTAACTAGACCAGCCTTAGGGATTCTTGGCAGGCTTCTCTCCATTCTTGCTGCTTGTTCAGATTGAACACAGCCTACTAGACTGAATATTCCATAGTTCATTGAACCTCTTCTAGTAGCTTGCCAAGGCCTTAAGATGGGTTATGCTCATCATACCCAACAGCAGTAAGATATTGGAGGTTATAAATTATTGCAGCTTCGCTGACGGACATGCTTTTACACAAAGTCTGATGGTGAATTATGGCCTTATGAAATACAAGTTGAAAGACATGTTCCTGACTGATTATGACACTACTTCAGTTCCATACCAGTAAATGCATATATATAAGGAACAACCTCTGTGCTTCCATAAGTATCAAAGTTTGCAGTTTCATGTATTTTGAAAAACTATACAAGCTCTATTCAAGAAGTATTTTTGTTTCGTATGTATATTTCTTTCCTTTTCCAAAACGTGTTATTATTAATGTAGTTATGGACAAAAAAATTTAAGTCTTTTAAAGTCCCTCCTCTGACCAATTTTTCATGCCTGAAAAAAGTGAAAATTTTTTTCATTCTGAGAAAACTTTTCATGCCAGCATTACTATTCTGTATGTGCCTCAAGGACCACTGCAGTTAAAAATGGTTAAGAATTTAATACTATGTAAATGTCTAACTGAAGTGTCATAGGTAATTAAATACAAGCACAGCTAAAATAATCTGTGCACCTGCAAAGTATGGAAAGCAATAATTTTCCTTTGATAAAGACTGGCCACATGCCTTAATTGGTTATGTCTTTCTCTCTTACAAATAACACAAACAGTTATAATGAGCAGCATAATTTTATTATGTCAAGGTGTATATTGTACAGTAATTAAAAATCAAAATATTTAAGGGTTTTCATACAAATGTGTAACATTACTTTCATTTTGGATGAACAGTAAAGACTAAACACTTCATAAGAAATAAATACCTGTACTCTTTTTTTAGTGTAAAATGGTCTCTGTCTTTAGGATCTATGTATTTAAAAATCTAATCCTTTTCTGCCTTGTCATTTATTTTGAGTGTACAGGGACAGATATAAAGTTTAAGACAAACAAATCAAAGACTTAAAGCCAATGTAGTTGTGAGGGGAATAAAATAGGGGAATACTTACTCAAAATGTTTCAATGTTTTTTTCCATTAACTACAGTTCAAGTTCATGATGTTCCTATAAATTGCATTACAGAAATATACATCATCCTAAGTGATTGCTATACCTTGCTTTAAGTTCAGCATTGCCTTCCAACCTATTGTAAGAAACCACAGGACATTTACGACATGTACTAATGGACTACCTTTTTTGATACTATGCTAGTATAACATTAGTAATAGTTACTAGAGTAATTACATATAGTAATTAGAGATTAGCAATCTACTGGACTGACAATTTTCATGGCCAGTATTTTCTGTGAGAGATTTCTCTTTTTATTTTTTTCAATCTGCTCGACAAAGTTCAAATCTGTAGAGCAGAAGGTACACACTGCAACTCAGGTTTCCTCATTTCTACTTTTTTTCCTTGCGAGGAGATAGATGACAGTGTCAGAAAGCTGGCATAATAGTCTGATGCAGTTTTTATTCACAAGTACACTCCAGCTAGATTGACTTGTACAGAAATTTTCACATGTGTTAATAAGATCATAAATATATGGATATTAGTAATTCTGACAACAAAAATGCATTAATAATAAATACCTCATGCATCAGGAGACACGTATGAAAATAAGAATTCTACATATGATTTTAAATGGACATTTGCTTATCTGAAGTACATATTGAAGTATATTTGAATTACATTAGAACACAGAAACAAATTTAGTCCAAATAAGACTGAAACTGTTCTCTGCATTTTCTCATTCTACATCAGTAATGATGCAACTAAGTACAAACACCAATTGTTTGATCTGGGGAAAGGGCTTATCTTTTCCCCTTTGTTACCTAGAGTTCAGATCAATTGTTCTTTTCTGTACTGATGTACGGGTGAAATACTAGATGCAATGTGTCGTTATATGCAGTGGGCACTTTCTGTTCACGTTAGAAACATATTGCAGTTATCTGTGAGAATATGACTGGCACTTCAATAGCAGAATAGAACTCATTCTTTTTAGTTCTTAATTCCGTAAGCCTGACTGTAGTGTTTTCATTAAGAATTAAACCTGATCTTACAGGCAAGTAATACCCAGATGGTATCAAAACTTGTAAGATTTAGGAAGGCATTTAATCACTTGTCTTTCTGTACGAAAGTTATGTCTAATGTTTTATTTTCAGAACTTTGAAAGTAATAATAAAGTTATTCTTCCTTCCTCAACAAGGCTAAAAATTTTATTGTTGCAACCATCTGTTAGTTTTAAAGAGAGAAAGACTGACTGGGTTTTATATCTGGTAACTGATTTGACAACAGTTCAGTTTGAGAACAGTGGTTCTAGAAAACAGCATTCAATTAAAGTTCAGAAAGGAAAAAGAGAAGTTGAAATGGCAGTCATTGAAGTATGTCAGGATATGGCAGCAGTTTGCTGGCATCCTAATGCTGCCTTAATCTAGGACGTACAGAATGGCTGATCTTCAGTTTGAATCCTGTACCTGAAAGCTGACTCCAACTTTTACCCAGTTGCCAATTTCTTGGAAACTTAATATCCAACAGAAAATCTGATACTAATTTGCCATGTCTCATTTCTGACTAAGACAATGGTATAGAAACTAATATGGATGGAAACACCATTGCCCACATTTACTCTTCTGTTTCTCCGAGGCATCTTAATGATGCAAAGCAACAGAGAAGGACAGAATTCATCAAGAGGTAGCCTGCATTCATTGGGTAGCATTAAAAACCTTTGAAATATATGAGTAAAATATACAAAACATACTTTTATATATTTTATCATGAAAAGACTTCTTTTGTCACTTTTTTCTGTTAATGTAAAATGCTCTCATTACAGGTTAATGCTCCTCCTTTATTCTCCCACCACCATCTTGACTTGTTACAGATGCAACAACTTTAGCTGAAAATGAACTTGTGTCTAGGATGTCTCCTCACTTTGAATTCCTTTACAGATAACTTTTCCAATTATTCATATACTGCAAATCACTGTAAGATCTACTTTGTTCTAAGATAGATTATGTGACTCCTTGAAGGTGAAATGAATGGCAGAAAGTTGGAGGGAAAATTAGCCTGTACAAAAATGACCTGATAGCTTTAAGGCCTTTTAAAAGATAATAAAACCCGAGAGATGGTTGAAACAAATATTAAATCTAGTAATACCTGAACGTTAGGTTCCCTTTTTTGGAAGGAAAAAAAAAAAAGCCTTTGGTGATAGCACAAGGAAATGTACTTGAAGCATCTTTCCAGATGCTTTAAACATTTTCCAGGAAGCTTAAATTCTTTCCTTCTCTACCAGTTACAAATAGTTAAGACTGGCTGACCAAGTCCTATAGAGGAACAAACATAAAGCATACCTTATTCTTAGAACACTCTTCAATTTAACTTTTATTTCTACGAACAGACATGAAAGTGAACAAGAAGGTTTAGAGAACTTGTAACGGAGGCCCTGAGGACGTGCCCAAATCTTACTGAACGTTCATTGCCACAATCCCCACACCCCTTGGCTCCTTCCCATCTCATATGTGTTTCAGCCAACAAACTGACAAATTCCCAGCTGGAATACTAGCTTCCTTGTATCTCTTGGGAATAAAGAACTAGCTGCATATGAACTTCATAGAACTCCTAGTTGTATTCAGATGGCAGTGCAGACAGTGAGAAAATGAGTCAGTTCTGCTCTCTCTTCAGCTGCTTTGGCTGCTTTGCCCATCCCTCAAACCAAAATGCTGGAGAGTGCATAAGCTATAGAGTCCCAAGAGGCAGAAGTTGAACTCAAGTGAATGAGGGAAGTACCACAGACCCTTTCCTACTTCCCACAATATTTTCAAGGAATGATGAGAGTAGGGGGTAGACTGGTTTCATACCTCTCTCTAAATGCAAGAGAAGTCGATTTCTGTCTCCATGTTGTCACACAAGACTCTACTCAGCCTGTGTCACACTCTCCACAGTGACAGCATGCTGCTGCAAGGGTAATACTTGCCTTGTTCCCTGCAGCACAGCAACTACTCTTTAGGAAGTGCTGAGGTACAGAGAGGGAAGATGTCTGTCTATTAATAGTTCTGCTTGAGCTATGATTACACTTTTCAATACTTGCCTTGTGAAACCGATATCCTGATCAACATATCAGGACGGTGGTACCAGCAGTTAGCACTTCCCAGCTCCAGGTTCCCACCTGCTGTTTTTCTTTTGGTTATGATCTTTAGTTCTTCACCCAAATCAGTACTTTGAAATAGATTTTCTTTTATTTATTTTAATAAACCACAATTGACTCCCTCTCCTCCTCTACTAAAATACCTTTCCATGACTTTATTATGATTAGGACAAAGATTTAAATAAATAACAATGCATCTGCATGGAATCTTACAGCCACATGCCATGAAATTAATGCTCAGAATATTAATTTGCTTAGCAAGCCTGCTGTCATGCTAAGGTCTATTTTCATTGTGTGTTACCACATTTGATTGCATGAATATGTTTCCTTGGATAATTCTGTTACTATGCAACTGTTCCTTCATGAAAAGTTTTTTTAAGAACTACATATGCATTTTTATGTACTTCACAGACTTTTCTTCATACTATATCACCTACTTGGTATCCTCTGAGAATGCCAAAAAGTATGTAGCTCCAAAGACTGCTTTTCAAGATGTTGAGAAAAAGCAATCTTCAGTGTAATGTCTGCCAATTTTTAGATCTAAAACTCAGAGAATGAAAAATCTGTCTTTAAATAAAAGTTGTCACTCTGCCAAATATACTCCATTTCTTCCCTCCCATTTCTGTGGTATTTTACCACTAACCTGTAGCTGTCTGCTCATTTACTAAAATTTCAGAGTTAATTTTCTGTTCTGTTCTTCCTCTAGGCATTCGGTCTTGGGGGTGAGGGGTATTTTTTGTTTGTGCACAGAGAATAGGAAGGCTCCAAATGTTCATCAGGTGCCAGCCTTTGAGTGAGGCACACATGATATTAGAGCTGTCTCCACAGACTTAGATCTCATGCAGGCAAGTAATTTATTTTCATTTACCTCCTGCCTGAAAGGTTATTTCACTGATTAATCTACAGAGGCAGGTTCATTCCTGTCTCTCCAAAGCCAATAAAATTGTTAGTGTCACTCCTAATCAATACAAAAGAATTCCAATTTACTTTTCAATGTTAGTCACTTACATACAAAAATCCTCTTTCTCTATAAACCCAAGTTTTATATACGTAGCAACAAGAATCAGACAACTCCTTTCTGGTGTATTAATCAAACTCAAACATGTATCAGCCCTTACTGAGCTTCTATGCAAAACTTCCAAAGGGCTGTCAGTGTTCTGTTTGCTGTTGCATCACTCGCCGGCATCATCCTATCCCAGCACCTTGGTTTCAATTAACTTACTGATTATTTAGCTGACAAGTACAGACTTTGCCTAAAATGTGAAATGTTTTGTGCTTGACAGCTCTATTGATAACTAAGAACAAATAATAAGAACAATCATTTCAACAATTCTTTTAATAGAGCTTGACCCTCAATAGCAAACATCAATAAGACAAAATAATTCCCAGCAGTTGGTGCAGAATTTGCTTTGTGTTTTGTAAACTGTCCCCTGACTTTTCAACAAATATTTGAGAAAGACAAGATTTGTAAGGATAGACGTTAATGGTCTTCGACCAGCTTTACAAAATAATTAAAAAGGAATTTTGCCTTATTTCCATGATGACAGCAGGCATTCACTCCACCAGCTTAATCCCACTAACTAATCCAGTGTGCAAAATTGCACAGGTAAGGGCATGGGGGTTTGGGCAGGAGGGGGAGCTGAAGGTGTAGGGGAGCCTTTTTCTGAACAAGAAAATCATAAGAAACTCTAGTGACTGGAAGTAGAAAAATATACCTACACAATTCTATGTATCTGCAAAGAAAGCCAGTCCATTAAATATATAAAGTCTCAAAGAAAAAAGCGTAAGTGTTTTAATGATTTCTCTGCCTTCCTCACAACTTCTAAGGGAATTTTTCAAGAGGAAGTAGAATAGAGGAAGATACACTGAAAGCACCCTTGTTAATATATTATACCCAGTTGCCACACTCTCAACTTTACAGATCGGTAAATTTACTGGTTCTTAAAAAGTTCTTGTGAAACTCAGCTTCATAAATTGGGAGGGGAAGGAAGTAAATATGTCTAATGCTCTGTGAGATCAGAATACATTTATTTGACATTCAATATAAGCACCACACACAGTATTTTTATAATTTAAGCAATCTTCTCTCGCAATTCTCTGGCTCCATAATAGCTACAGGGTAGGTCTAACATTTCAGAGGGGCTCAGCCAAGTTAAACATTATAATTTTTTTAAAATACAGTATAAATGTGTTTAAATGCCATTTATGGCACCAATTAAAAATTCTGTGAGTTAACACGCCTATGTGGAGAAAGACACTTTTGATCAATCTGCTGGGAAGTCTTTTGGTATTTCCACCTCACAACATGACTCCTCCCCCTCCCAAAACATTGGGAGATTATTGTTTTAAATGCATATTAAGCAACCATGAAAGTACTCTGTTGGCAGAGAAAATCATGGTGTCAGCTCCCAGAACATCATGTTTATCAGTTATGGCTTTGCAAATTTGCTCACATATAGCACATACAACATCTGAACAACTTAAGAAATTCCCAGATTTCTCACTGAAACCAAGTACTACAAGCTACACATTAAAGGACTAATGCTTAATACAGATAGAAAAAGCATTGCCTCCTAAAAGTAGATTAAAAATTACAGATTCCTGCAATAGCAAGGCTCCTAATGTCATATTATAAACTCACTGGGGTTCAGTTTTGCCTACTTTTCGTTTACCAAGACACAAAGTCTTAGAGAAATAGTGTTGTATACAGAGATATTTAAAACATTTAATCTTCATATTTCACTTATGTGAACCCAAAGGATCTCATTTTTCACCTAACAGAAACTATTATCTATTAACCTCCTAAAAACTGAAATGGAAAATGGGGTGGTTTTAGCAATAACTGCATACAAAAAATGTACAGAAAGTTACTGGACATCATAACTATCCTATCTTTACTCATAACTTGTAGTCCTCATTTTTCCATCATACCTTCATCACAGGAATCTTTATACCTGTTATTGCTAAACGGAGATCTCTTTGGAGTTATCAGTCACATGGCCACAGATGTGCCCAGCTGGCAACATTTCCTCATAGTCAAATTATCTATGAAGAATTGACTATTAATGTCATAATGGCTCATATGGACCAATGAAAATCACTTCTTTTTAAATTTTTTTTTTCTTGCGCATACAACCTTACCATGAATGCCAACAAATTTGTATGTATTATAATCTAAAGTAATTAATTATCACTATTTACTTTTGTTAATTTTCATTTGAGTGCAAAGGTCAGTTTTGCCAGCTGAAGGAAAAGCAATTGCAGAGCAAAGCCACCACCAGAGGACGGCTTTGAAAATCAAAGGGTTATCCTCATTAACATGCTTGCCAAATTCTTATTCTAAAACTGGCATTCATGCTTTTGCCAATTTAAGTCCTGCATACAATCTTTTTCTACCCTGTTCATTTGTCCTTCCCAACTCAAGCATTTGCAGAAGTTAATGAAAAGAGCAAAGAGAAGAACAAACCAAGTCTACTAGCAAATACAAGTCCAGTTGTGGGGAGATGTGACTAGTGATACCACACCACTGTTTGATGGGGCCTTCCACCTTTGCTAGTGATAAACCCAACTGTCCTCTTGCCAAAATCCAATTTGCCTTTCCCTTCTGCATAAGAAAAGGAAACTGAGTGAGCCTCTATCAGGAAAGACACAGCCTGAGAACACAAGCTTTACTTAGTGGCAGGTGAGACCTGCAACCCACAATTACCAGCTGGAGCTGCAACTGTAATCTCAGAGGAAAATCAGCCAGAAACTCCTGAGTTAACGGCATCTCTTCAAGAGACTGTAATCAGCTGCCAAAAAAAATGACAGAAAACTGTGGGAGTCCCAAATATTTTGAGAGGTCTGCTAAGTAAGACAATAATCATTACCTGTTAAGCTAGAGCTCCTGAACCAAAAAAAAAAGTGTGGAATACTGCCTAAAATGAGTAAGTTTAGTGATGTTCATTTATTTGTCCCATAATCACATCCCTTGGGGAAGTAGTGAAGAGACATCTTATTTTTTTCAATTTTTTACCTCCTGGTCTTTCTTTCTATTCTGTACACCTATATATTGTTTTACTCTATTCCTCAGCTTAGTAGAGAAGAGATTGCTCTCTCATTTCTTTTATGTAGCACAGATTACAAAGAGGTCCTAAAGGTTAAAATGCACTGGCCTTAGGCTACCAGTAACAACAATCTTAATATCCATTAAATACATTTTGTAATCACACCAACTGTTACTGGAATGATTAACATGATGCATGGATACTGAAAATCTACTGTCTTTTCTCTCTGAGATTTTTCCAAACACCACTAGGAAAAATTAGCTCACAGTACTGCTGCTGGTTTTTGCTATTATCTTACAAAAGATCACATTTCCTATTTTTGTAATTCAAAAACTTTTCTTACACACATAGGATGAAAATCTGAACTACAACGAAATATCTCAGCTATAATATTCAATGAAAACTGCAGCTTTGCTATAGGACAGATAAAATCACCAGGGGTAATGCACTTGATAATGCCCAGTACTAAACAAGCAAAGAAAGAATATACTGATATGAAATCCTAAAATGGAGCACTGATTCTGCAGGTAAGGCAAATGAATAAAAAGCAAACTGTGTTCTCCTTTCCTCAAACCATTCTGCCTGTGCATTTTGCCTCCTGCTCTAAAATTGAGTTTATCAGTCTGAAGTTGTTCAGTCAGGGTTTTCCTTCCATTTGTTATTCATCTTACTCTAAGCTCATATCATATTCTGTATATTACTCTCCATTTACCCAAAAGACAATCAACTAGAACCTTGGATTTACAGTGTTTAGAGTAACATAAATACAGTAGAGAAAAAAACTATTAGTCTTCTTCCCAAATTACCTAGAAAACTTTGGGGTTACATGGAAACCTTTCCATCTTTTGATGTACAAGTCCTCAATTTCCCAAGTTCACAATCTCAGCTTTTCCAATATAAATGCTCTCTTAGTGCTGAAGAAAATTGAAGTAGACCACAGTTTATTTGTAAAATTAATGTTACTACATGACATCTTGGTGAAAGTCTGAATTATTATACATATTAGCAGGTGTGCTACCTGCATGATATCACATTACTATGATATAGAATAGTAGATGTATGTAATAATGTCGTAAAAATTACTAGGGAGATTTGGAAAGATGATAAAAAAAATGACACAATTGTTGCTGGTTGGTGGCACTGTCTTTACTTAGAAGTTTTACCTACGACTTAAAGGTCTGCCTAAAGAAGATCAAAATGGAGATGAAGATAGACTATACAATTTAATATCAAGTTTGGATTAACTGTTTCAAACGAAGCAATTATTTTAAGATGTCCTTGATTTGTGAATACTCACAAAATTCATTTTTAACTGCCTTCTGCAATCAAGACTCCACAGATTTTCTAACAAATTTCAGGCAGAGCACTCTGGTGCCTCTTCACAAGTTCAGTTTTAAACTGATCACCAGATTTTGAAACAGAAGCTCATTTTTTTCCCCACCTCTCTCAGCTAAGATGACTGGAAATTGTTGCCAAGCTCTCGGGGAATTTAATCTGGGTTTTATTTTATTTATTTTCTCTGCCACTGAGGAGTGACTTGAGTGATTCAGTTTGTGTTTGTGCCACTGCTGTGTCACACGAAGGCGGACGGATGGAAGGTTCACTCCAGCAGTGCTTTGTGCAGGGCCAGGGCACAGGGGCCCGGCGGGACACGCTGCCGGGCGCCTCAGGCGCGCCACTGCACCCCGGCCATCGGGAACAGCGAGAAACTGCGGGAACGGGCGGCCCAAGGTGGCTGCAACACAGACCTGGCCACCTGCCACCCCAGTGGCCTGGCCACTGCTGCAAGTGCTGCCGGGAATGGGTCCTGATCCTCAGGGAAAGGGCAAGGCAGGAGGGAGGTCTGGGTGGACCCAATAGGTCACAGCTAAAGCCAAGGGATGGGGCTGGGGCAGCACCTGTGCAGCGGCCAGGCTCCCAGGCAGCCTGTCAGGGCCAGCAAGGCCTGTGGGTGCCAGAACGAAAATTCCTTCTAGGCCTAAGCGTGCCAAGTGAATATTTAACAATATTTAACCCTGTGGAAAATTTTAATGGCTGAGAGGCAAAGGGATTTTTTTGATGGAAATACTGTCACAGGCTTATGTATAGAGAGTTGGCAAGGACCTGCAAGATTAAAAACTGCTGCTTTTACTTTTAAGTAAATGCTGCCAAGTATTATTTGGGAAATTGATTTATTAATCTCTCCTCCCCAGTAAGTGCTCTACGAGCTGACTTCCACACTAAAAATTAATTTACAGGGCTTCAAGCAGTGAAAAAAAGGACAACAAAAACACAACGTTATGGCTCTTACACTAAGGACATAAATGAGGTGGAACAATCTCAATATGAGCATTTATCTGTGTTATTTTATTTTGTAATCACTATCTAGTGTTATTTTCCTTTAAAGAATAAAGTAATTACAAAAATGTGTAACATTAAGATAATTCCTATAACATGTCCTATGCATTCTGAAGGCCCTGACAAACACACAGCTGTCATTGCCACACATAACAATGACTAGAACAGTGGGATTGCATTTCCCTGATCCATCCTGTAATAAAAAGTTACCTTGCTCTATTCCAGAGGAAGTCCACAAATACAGCAATAAAGTTCTCCTGTAGTTTAGACATGAGTGCATTTTTGCAAAACATAGTTGTACAAATATTAGCAAAGAGTATCCCAAAACTAAAAGACGACAATAATATGAAAGAAATGAAAGTAAAGGTAAGGTTCTAAATGGTACTTTGATAACAAAGCAAAACAACATGAATATGTTTAAGAATAAAATATTCTGAACTCAGTTCACAAAAGTCCTGAGATGACTACTAGGCTGCAGAAATTGTCATGGTTTTCTTGGGAGAACACTGACATAAGATCACAGGTCCACTGCTTGCTTGCTACACATAAAATAGAAATTATTTTATAACAATGCTGGTTCTACAGATTTAAATACTAGAGTCAAATTTAGGAAAATTAAAATTTAACACCACGTTGCAGAAAAGCATACAGATTTTTAGTTGTTTGGGGTTTTTTTAGTTTTTTTTTTAATTAGCATCTTAGTTTGTGAGTCTTGATAGAGTCTCATGTAAGTTAACCTCTATACAGCAAGCATTGGAATGAAACCTATGGAAACCCAAATTTTTCGCTAAGTTTCCTGAAACACCTGAGAAGCCTGACTTTTAACTACCCATTCTTACTAGCTTAGTCCCACTTTCAGAGTCAAACACGTTATTATCAACACCTGTTAGCAGAAATCAGTCACAAAGAGATGAGCCAATGTTTGCGGCATCTTTTCTGTCAACTTTTTCCCTTATTAACATTTTACATATTAGGATTGCGTGAAAGCTTAGAGTGTGATATTACATCACAATGACAGCTTACTGTAAGAGGAATAACTGAGTTCTCTTTATAATCATGTTCTCAGTGCCAGCCAGTGAGCTAATGGGAAGCCTGAAAGCTTCCCTAAGAATGAACGGACTAGCATCACTGCTATTACAGTAAATAGCTTTGCTACAAATCCAAACCCTTGAAGTTCTCACTGAAAAACATCTGCCCTTAATTCAGCAGTTGAAAATCCTTTGACTCTACACACAAACCTCTCAGTCAACCTTGTCAAGTTATCCATATTTTGACACTCTACAGAGTCTAATAGAGATTTCCAAGCCTGCCATGTAATACAATCTGAGCTGTTGGCAGCTACAGTTGACTTCACATGCCATGTCTTTGTGATCTCTGCTGCTGACAATGCTTTGTCCACAGATGTCATCACATGTAATGCGTCAGGAGGAGCCAAGCATGTGTTGTTCAGTTCACAGATGGCCTTCCAAAGATATACAGTATGCACATGATGCAGGCAGGCCCATTATAGCCATTCAGACACTGTTAAGTGCACTGGTTGCTTTCTAAGTTTGCATCAAGTGTTCACTTTTAAAATAAACTGATGCAACTTGTTTGTGGAAAGGGGTTTGATTGAAAAAGGGGAAAAAAGAAAGAAAAGAAAGAAAAAAATAAAGCCCCTAAAACTGACCACTACTCCTTCCTACCTGCCCATGAATAGATCACAATTCTTTGGCAGCTGGAGAAGGTGATCTCTTATATCCCTGGCTAGCGTCTTCGGCAGTTTAACTGTAGTGTTAACATTAAACCACTGAGGCTCATGGCAAACTCTGAAATCCACTACGTGCTACTCTACTGCACTTGCACATGTGTAAGAAAATGTTCCAGTATGGCTTCCAGACCACAAATGTTGAACTTCAAGATAGTGGGTGTTTGCAGAATTGAAACATCTGTATGCCCTCCCAAATTGATATTAAATGCAGGGAGATTCTGTTTCATTTAAACAAATATGCTATCTAATCCTGCTATGAATAGAAATGTACACAGCTATCTGGTCAGCTGCATTCAGATAAATTGATATGGTCAGCTCTCTTTTCAGAAAAGTAACAGTACTCTATTCACATAATAAAAAATACATTCCTACTAGCGCAAAATTATCCACTATTCCCCCACATTAGAATTATTCCACTCTCCAATACAACGAAAAGGTAAAATTTTTAGAGGCTACCTCAGCCCAAAGGAACAATTCACAAATAAACTCTAGTTTACAGTGTGTTACACAATTAATTACTTGCCAATTTTCTGATATAATTTATCAAAAACAAGCAAACAGTTCTGAAAAACTGAAGAACAGTGCTTATTTTTAAAAGACAGCTTTTCACAAGTACTTATCTAAATGAAGAGTTTTCAGCCTCTAAATGATTGATCAATATTATTATGAATTATTGAAAAACATACTGATCTTATTTTAAACTATACACACTTTACATAAAAACGTAAAATTTACATGGCACTGCACAAAGAAAAGGAAACAACTGCCATGTTAAACAATGATTCAGGAATTTGTAGTTCTAAGAATTTCTGTGTTCACCAGTGTTGCTTAAAGCAGTAAAACAAGAACAAGAATTCTAAGAAAACATAGATTTTTTTTTCCCTACATATTGGACGATTGCAGAACCCTACAATTCAATTAACTTCTAAGTTACCTCAAGGGATAAAACATATCCCTTATATATGTAAAAATAATACTATCCAATGCTTTTGAAAAAAGGGCCATTTAGCTCAGATTTAGACAGGTACTATTTTGGAAAGAACAAGAGGCATTAAAAGTAGAACACTCGAAAACACAGAGCCTGTAAAATAACACTAAAAAATAAAAAGAACTCACACCAATACTTTAGCCAGCAGGCAGATCTACAGTACCATGTTCTCAGTATGAATGTGTTTGTTAAATATATTTATATATACATAATTTCCTATGCTGACAGCTACTATAAAATTCTTGTAAAAAGCACCTAAGTACAGCAGATTTGATTCCCAACTATATTGTTACACTGCTTATATCAGGAAGGGAGAGACAAAAAGTATCAGCATGAACTTTCAGCTCTTACAGCTCTGAAGAATTTAGTTTCTATTCTTGTTACTCATGATAACACTGAAATTGCATCTGCCAGAGCGATTACATGTTTTTACTGAATTGCTTTAAAGCCTGAGTCTCACACATGCACCAGGGTTCACTTAAGGTTCCCGTTCTTCTTGCAAGTGACCACATCAAAGCTTTTATGTATAACCAGTTTTCTTTTACTCTGAAATGGTAAATATTCTCCAGTATTAAAAAAGCTTTACAGAACTAATTTGATTACTCATGCATGTATGCGTTCTAGTCACCAATTAAATATCTTTTGACTGCTTCAAACGTTTCTTCACAAAGCTCCAGACAGCTTCAAATTAAACTCAACTGGGAGAAATGGATCCCTGTGATGTGATGTGGGATCACTTTGCTTCATGTGGGAAGTGCTAGAGAACAGTAGGAAAAGCTGGGAAAACCAAAGTAAGTGTCAGAACATAAGATCAGTGAGGGAGTCTGGGAAAGACAGTGGTAATGAAAACACTTTATTGGAAAACACTGGGAGATGCTGGACAATTTGGGCCCTTTGACATCCAACCTTGGCCACTGCAGCCTGCTTCCCCTATAACACACCCTAAATTAAGCGGATCCTTACGGACAAGGGTTTTATTTGACTCCTCAACTCTTTTTACTGTTTTTCTTTCCTTTTTCCTGTTACAAAAGATGTAGCCCAAGATAACATGCTACACCTGAAAAGTGAAAACCCCAAAAGAAAAATAGTGCATTTCTGTTAGAGCCCTTTTTCCCCCCACTTGCATCATAATGGTAAATTTTTTGTAGTACTAACGAAGAAAGAGACAATTATGCATTACTTACTATGTTTTTTTGAAGGTGACAAGGCCTATATTATGTGAAGAAGAAGTAGAGTTAAAAAGCGGATCGTCTCCAGGTAAGAAACATTATGTTGATTGAAATGTGAGATCACAACTTAATAATCTGAACTGGCAAACCCTGGCAAATTCTTG
>VZRQ01001173.1:2195085-2276769 GCA_013397975.1 Machaerirhynchus nigripectus
TGAAATCTCAACAGGCATTTTAGACTTGGCAAGATAATTGTTTCCTTTGCCAAAAGAGGAAGTTCATACAGTAATACCCCCAGAAATCAAACATGGATATTTTATAGTGGGAAGACTTGGGAAGACTCACTCCCTGTCTTTCTTTATGTTTCCTGGCATGCTCATTTTCATTGGTTTTAGTCAATTAAGATGAGTTGCTCATTTTTTTTTTATTTGCTTTAGGAGCAAATAATTTTCACTGGAGAAAAAAGAAAAAAAATTAAAAATCAATCCCTATCTTCTGTATAAGTTATCCTTAACAACATAAATTATCCCAACACCCCAAATGCTTCTTTGTTTAGTGATAACAAATAATGCCTCAGCAACATTACCTCTTTTAATAATTTTTTTGGGACTGCTACAATCTCTAAATCTCATAATGAAACCACAATGTGTATCTTTTCGCCCACCAAGTTATTACTATGCCTTCGAAACCTGTATCACAATCTGCCAATTTATTTAACTTCTGAAAAATTGGTATCATGAGTGACATGAATATGAACTGTACTGAGAACAAGTGAAAAAACAGCAATTTCCATAAAAATAACTTGTAGCTGACAGGATACCCTTTATAAAGTAGAAACTATCTGAAGCTTGATAAAGAAATTAGAAAGGAAGAATTAGAAAGGTTGCTTACTTGCAATTTTTAAATTACACACCCTGCCCCCACATTTATCATAGTGCAAATCTGGTTGCATTTATGGTACTCCAGGAAAGCATGGAGCAAAATCAGAATTCAGATATCTTCAAAATATTTTGCTTGGTGTAGTTACAATTTGCCACAATTTAGAATTAAAATGAGAAAATATTTCATGGAATAAGGAGTGGCTAACTGAATAGTATTGGTTGTTTTGGGACCCACTCAGGACACGGAACTGCCCTGACTTCTCAACTGTCCTAGGAAGCTCACCCTCAGTAAATGGCATCTTCCCTCCTTAACACAGACCAATGCAGCAGCCAGTGGCCACAGAAGACAGTTAAAAGCTGTAAGTAAATACATAAATGATAGCCATATTTGGGATAGATATTACTTTGATGAGGTTCTTATTCACTCTTCATATCAATGCACCTCATGTAAACTAAATCTTTATAGAAAGTCAATATGTTGTAGATTACTTTAATTTTTGTTTTACCTAATTAATTTTGCAGGTGACATATGTCTGACATTACTGGACCCTGGAAAACTTAAGTCTCTTGTTATTTGATAGAAAAAAAGAAATAGTCATTACTCATTTTTCAAAAACCAAGAAGCTTCAGATACTCAAGGCCACAGACTTATGTGACTAAAGTATTGTGTGAGACAAAGAGGATTATTAAAACTAATGAAATCTCAGAAGCAGAAAACAAATCCCATCAAAATTATGTGCAAATTAATAATTTCGACAAAGAAATATGAAGTGCAACCAAATGGCTGCATAAAGGGGAAGATGGGAGACACAGTGCAACATCGGCAGAGACCAATAAACACTGCAGTTTTTCAGGAAATATATATTTGTCACAGACATTTCTCTCAAGCTACTCTTCAAGAGATCAGAAAAATCTTTTTTCTGTCCCACTTCCTGCTGTATCATATACTGCAATATACAAAAGATATTAAGCTATTAGAAAAAGTCCAAAGAAGGGTAATGAAGATGGTGAAGGATCTTGAGGGGAAGCTGTGTGAGAAGTGGCTGAGGTCACTTGGTCTGTTCAGCCTGGATGAGACTGAGAGACCTCACTGCAGTTACAGCTTCTTCATGAGGGGAAGAGAAGGGGCAGGCACTGATCTCTGCTCTGTGGTGACAGTGACAGCACTGAGGGAATGGCCTAAAGCTGAGTCAGGGGAGGTTTAGGTTGCTTATTAGAAAAAGGTTCTTCACCCAGAGGGTGGCTGGGCTCTGGAACAAGCTCCCCAGGGAAGACTACACTACACTACCACTTGGTCACAGCACCAGCCTGGCAGAATTCAAGCAGTGTTTGGACAGTGCTGTCCAGGCACATGGTGTGACTCTTGGGGATGATTCTGTGCAGGGCCAGGAGTTGGACTCAATGATCCTTGTGGGCCCCTTCCAACTCAGCACAGTCTGAGATTCCGTGATTATTCTTTGTAATGCAATATTTCACATGACAATAACTCATGCTGGATGGTGCTGTGTTACTGCATAGTACTCACAGCAAGATCTGAAATAATTTTATACTTCTTTTTCTTAGTGATAAAAATTAAGGAAAGTTCCATAACCCAAAAAAAACCACCAAACCACCCAACGAAAACCCAAAAAAAACCACCCCCACCATCACCAAACAAGGAAGCGATGCCTGATATGCATGCAGTGTCACATGGAAGAATATAAAGTAGACTCCCTACAGTTCCTTGGGAAGCCCCAAGCTTGCTAATGCCTGAGTAACCAGAGGAAGGGAACTTTGGCTTCACTGACTCACATCAAGATGTTCCAGTGGTATTTTTTTCATTGTTGTTCTCATTTTCAATCTAAACATAATAAAAAAACTCAAACCACGTTTATTTCTGTATTGATACTAATTCATTTCCTAATTGCTGCATACCTTTTTCCATCCTGAANAACAAGCTCCCCGGGGAAGATTACACTACACTACCACTTGGTCACAGCAGCAGCCTGGCAGAATTCAAGCAGTGTTTGGACAGTGCTGTCCAGGCACATGGTGTGACTCTTGGGGATGATTCTGTGCAGGGCCAGGAGTTGGACTCAATGATCCTTGTGGGCCCCTTCCAACTCAGCACAGTCTGAGATTCCGTGATTATTCTTTGTAATGCAATATTTCACATGACAGTAACTCATGCTGGATGGTGCTGTGTTACTGCATAGTACTCACAGCAAGATCTGAAATAATTTTATACTTCTTTTTCTTAGTGATAAAAATTAAGGGAAGTTCCATAACCCAAAAAAACCACCAAACCACCCAACGAAAACCCAAAAAAACCCACCACCACCATCACCAAACAAGGAAGCGATGCCTGATATGCATGCAGTGTCACATGGAAGAATATAAAGTAGACTCCCTACAGTTCCTTGGGAAGCCCCAAGCTTGCTAATGCCTGAGTAACCAGAGGAAGGGAACTTTGGCTTCACTGACTCACATCAAGATGTTCCAGTGGGATTTTTTTCATTGTTGTTCTCATTTTCAATCTAAACATAATAAAAAAACTCAAACCACGTTTATTTCTGTATTGATACTAATTCATTTCCTAATTGCTGCATACCTTTTTCCATCCTGAATATTTCATCCAGCAACATCAAACTATAGAAATGAGTAAGTCTCACTGTAAGCTCTCACCACTTTACAGAAACTAAGACACAGAGAATAGGTTTTCCTCTTTTATACACGTCATCACTGAATATAATATGGGATGTAGACCAGTGAATATAAACTGTTTTGTTTAGGAAACTTTTGCTGTGTGAGTTGGTTTTTGGGGGGTGGGTTTTCGATTGTTGTTGGTTTTTGCCTCCAAACACTGTTGCTAAGACACAGGGTTGTGAACAGTGACAGGATATATTTTCCAGGACATAAATGGCAATGAGTCTATATTCCATTTAAACTACCAAATACCTAAAGGAGGAGGGAGGTACTTGTAACTGCTTTCTGTCAACTTACTATTTTAAACAAAGATGTGTAGGATTAGTGGGCTTTGAAATGGACTTAAAGAATTTTTTTAATGCAGTGATACAGTTTTTAGGTATGGCAGCACTGAAACACTAATAAAACGCAGATGGAATAAATATTTCTCAAAACAGACTAGAAAATGTAATTATTTAGAAAAGTTTATGTCATATGCATTTCTGTAATAGACTTCAACCCTGAAATTTGGATTTATTTTATCCTTTTATCCTTGCTATTTACAGGCTTTTACAAGCAGTAACAAAGTAATGCTACTGCAGTGAAAACATCCAGAAAAAACAGACACACATTTTTTGTTCTATTCATTAAAGGCTTTTTCTTAATATTCTGTACATCACAGGAGCTGTGAGACAAACTGAGAGAACAAAGAGAATATATGAGCCACTACAGTAAAGTACTGTGCTGATCTATGTGCACAGACTATTCAGATCTGTTTAAGTTTTAAGAACCCATTTTCAGAGCGGTTATTTCTATTCGGACACACAAAAATACAGTATTATGCAATATATGCTAACCAGCACATATAATAAGTGAGCATGAACATAGCTATTGCTGAAGACAGGTTTCACCAGCTGGAAAGAAATTAAATTCTGGGCATCAGTTCAAGTAATACATAGCTTCTGCAATGCGAACTGAAGGAAAAGTTTTCTTCATGACTAATAGCATGACAGTATTTTTGCATTGGCTAAATGGGCAGCAGTAAAAACAGAGCACTACATTAATTTTGCCTTTCATAAATAGCTATCCTGCTTTTCATAAATAACCAGAGGTGAGTAAGAAAATGCAGGTATTCGTTGAAAGGAAGCACTCAAAAACCACTGAAAATTTATTGTCCAGTAGTACCCAATATAGACCGCAAAATACTTGACTGAAATGCTAGATATAAAATAGAAATACTAAAGAGCTCAGGAAAAAAAAATCTGCTACAATGGTTCAGTCTAAACCCTGTACTATTTTAAAAAACTGAAAATGAGTTTTCATTATTAAAATAATGAAATTAAATTAATTAAATTAGTACAAAAAAAGGGGCATTAAAATGTGATTTGCACATGTCTAGAAATATCTCTACAAATCATTAATGAAAAGATCACTAACAGGAAAAATAAAGAAGTAAATGGAAGATGAAACCAAGTATTTAGACTGAAAGCTAACACACATTTTTAAAAGCAAGGTCAGTTAACCACTGCAATTAGTTCTCCAGACAAATGGAAAACTTCGTAGCATATCACATCTCTGAAATGAAGTCTAAATATCTTTCTGATCAGAACACAGTTGTTCAAAGCAAAATACTATATAAACTACTATATTTAGAAATGTGACAAAATTAGCACAATAGGCCCTTTGGCTTAAATTTCAGAAGCAGTGGTAATTCACAATCTCATTTAGCCTTTTCCCCAGTCTAGAACCACAGTAATTAAAAAAATAAACAATTAAGAAATCCTTAACCTAAGATTCCATAATGTCTTCATACGCATCTAAGAATTAAATGAAAAAAGTGAACTATGTCCTAGTTTTATAATAGGTAAGTAATCACCAATAGTGGTTCAGGGGGAATTTAATTTTTAGCTTTATTTCATCTTCATAAAACTTCCAAAATCAATAAACAATAGAATCCATTTCAACTGATGTTTCCTTCATTTAGCATTCACAGTTCGAAGAATATCCCTGGTACCCTGCTGCAATTTAATTTTAATTTAGGCAAACCAAGATAATCCTGAAACTACTTTCAATCTTTTCTATTTTTGCTTTTACTCTACTCCCTTAATTTTACACAAAATGCTTGTAATGCTTCAGATATACAATTAAAGTGTAATATTGTAAAAGTTTAATATAACTATACAGTGACTAATAATCTGGATAACATGTAGAATAGTAATTCTTTTTATTTATTGACTTTGATACAAGTTTATGAGTCCTACTTCTCACTTGGATTTCATTGTATCAATAGAATGTAAGTCACTGAAACCAAATTTCAAATGTAAGGTGGGAAAATTTTGAGCTTAAAATTAAGTTATCAAAGGGCTCTGCGAGAATTTAGGCATTAGTATTATTCAGAAGAATTATCTGCAGTGACAAATGGATATTCTGTAAATAATAGCATACCGACTGTTGACATCAGTATCTACTTCTATTTTTTTTAAATTTAAGTCACCCGTGAATGTTGTGACTAATATGACTCTAAATAGCAAACTAACTATTCAGTTATCTCAGTTCAGACACATTAAGTCACCTTTTACTTAGAATTAAGACTGTTTAACAGTATAAATATAAATAATATCAAAAGATACTTCATATAATCTACGTAATGTTATTCTTATAATTCCTTTTTTCATAGGAATAGCTAGAAACTGAGCTACCTTGATTGAAAAATTATCTTTTTCAGCAGAGATAGAGTAAGATTAAGAAAAATTTAAATAATTACATGAAAACAGAAAATTTCCTTGTTTTGAGAAAATATTAGATTCAAGATGGTAACAAGAACAACACATATGGCTGATGCAGTATCTTTTAGGGCTGTTAGCATCAGACTTACATTTCTTAATCAATCTTACAGGTATCACAGTCACCAGCAAACTCATGCTATTTCCTGAATTGTAAGAACTGATGAGTTTATGGATGTCGCAAAGAAACCAGCTTACATAAAATTCGCTATTTCTAATGCTTTCAAAGTACAGAACCTGTGAGAAAAACCAATCTGCAAATCTCTAAGAAAAAACATTGCAGCAATATGGTTTTCTGCACCATAAAATTGTTCCTCTCAAGGGGCTAGCCCCCAGTTTTGAGGCCAAATAATTGCCATCAGTACCAGATGAATAAACATGCCACAAGCTAAAAATCTCGCTAAAGAACAGCCTGCTCCACTCCCTGTAATTGCACCAGATTTGATAAGAAGCAAAAAAAACTATGAATGTTAAAGTGAGCAAGATCTACTACAATGTCACAAATTGCCATTTTAATATTAATCCCATTTGTATTTAATACTTTCTCCTATTGAGGCTGGTATAGGGCACTCTGTCACATGTACCTGGTGCCGAACACAGCTGATCACTGTTCTCGTGCAGCACTGTTTCTGTGCCTCACAAATAAAAGGATAACGATGTTGTAATGCACCATTACAATTTTTCTTCTACACAGTAATTAGACCTTCCAACGTCCTTTGTGAAGCTCGTGTACTGTCAGGTCTTCAAGGATTTAAAATTAAAAAAAAAGGCCGGGGGTTGGCACAGAACAAAGGTGGGACAGTGATCTTTGTTATATTGCACCTGGGATCTATGAAAGACTCAAAATGTTCACAAAGTCCAAGGAAGGGAGGAAAGCCTCCAGGTATTCATGTTCATGTATATGGGATTTCCATTTTCTTTTTTTCAGTATTGCTGGATTGCAGCTCTGGTATTTACTGCAGGGAGAGAGCTCTTTTCCTCCTGGTTGCTTAATTAACATGGCACAGTTGGCCCTGTGACTCTGTCACAAATGACACATGCGTCAAAAGTGGAATGGGTGTCCTTGCTGCAAGGAATTCTATTTTTAAGCAGAAATGACTCATCAACTACTGGGGTGTCCCAAAAGCTACGATTTATCAAGCTGTCAGGAGAAAAGGGAGGGGAAAAAAAAAAGAAAAAGAGGTCACATCTTTATTTGTATCTGTAGCTTAAAGAGCAGAGGGGTAAAGCACTGATTATACGTTCAACTCCACTCGGAAAAGCAATCTTATATGCAAGCTATGTTTTGATAACACTATATGGTATCTGGAATTTTTAAAACCTCGTCTGAGTTATCTCCTCTTTTATATTATATAGATTTGTGAATGTGTCCAATGCTAAGAAAGAATGCTTGCAGCTCAGTGTGCACAGCTGATCTGTCTACAGGGAAAGAAAGCATGGGACAAAATATTTTCAGATGCATTATCAGATGGCTTTGGGATGAAACAAAAAATGCAGACATTCATTTGGAGAGAGGAAAAGAACAAAAACTAAAGAAAGGTTCTAACCTGTATACCAGTTATGTATACCAGTTATATACTGGTGTGGGTTTTGAAAGAATTTGAATTGTAATTTAAGAATATGTTCCCGTAGCAATACTGGAAACACATCAAGCAGCACAGTATGAGTTTATGAAAACAGAGAAGTGAAAATGAGCAGGCCATAAAGATGATCTATACAGTTTCATTATGCAAACTGACCTTCAAATTATTGTGTAGGTGGTGAAAACCGACACAGGGCAGGTTTCCTGAGAATTTGTTTCCAGGGAAAGTTACCAGAACCTAAGCTTTTAAATCTAAGCAAATAAATGCTAATCTAAATATTTTTAATCCATATTTCTTAAGTCTGATCCAAGTTATTATGCAAAGAACGTGTATGTAAGCATAATGGTGTCAATAAGCTTATTTTATTGATGCTCTGTAGGCAGTAAATTATTATTCAGAGAAAACAATAATTAGTAAATTGTAATTCATGCCACCAAGTAAGTTTGCACTTCAGATACTGCATAACATGTAGTGCTGCAACACAAATATTAAATATAATTTTCAAAATAAATTTAAAAGACTAGCAAACCAGAGGAATGAGAAACTGAGATGTTCTATTAGAATCATTTTTTTAACCATAGTCATGGGTAGAATTTTAAAAAGGACATTGGTTCTGGGGTTTTTTTAGATAACAGAGATAACTTTCAACACTCTGGTTTCACTGGACTCAGAAACCTCAGTTCATGCAGAGATATGAACTGCATATGGTATTAAAACTAATGCAAGATTTATGCAAGCAGGGCAGCAGAGGATAAACTCCAGAACTTAAAACATAACTAAGAAGTATGGTTTTCTAAACATGCCTGATTATGCCTGACATCTGCCATGAACCTTCAGGTGAAAGACGTTACTCTTGCGCAAATCAAACTTTGAGATCCTGCCCTACAAAAGCTAATGGAATTTAGAGCAGATGGGGACAATCTTCCCAAAACAGAATTAGAAATCAATGAAGACTGCCAGGAATCAACTAGAAGCAGCTGTCAATTTGCAGTTCTTTTTCAGCCTGACATTTAACCCGATGCCTTTGGATTTCTCAGTGCGCAAAAGCAGAAACAATTCATTGGAAAAGAAAGATGCAGTTCGGCAGTAGGAGGGTTGAATACCAGTCAGTGTTATTCAAATGTCCTTTAACAATGGGCACTTGCTTGGAGAAAAACTGTCAGGTGAGGCAACAATCTCCTACAGCCTTTGTCAAGCCACTGCCTTGCCCCCACCCCTTGAAGGAGTTCAGGTATGCCACATGAAGCTTAACAGCACACAAAACCAAACCACCCCTCAGCAGAGAGAAAAGAATTTGACTCCAAAGTATATTATAACGTCAACGTGCAAACGTCTGTGGTTAAATTTATTTCTTGCAAAACAGCTCCAGAACAATCAGTAAACTCACTTGCCATGAATGCCATTTGTCATAAGGTGTCAGAATGGACTTGCAACACAGTAAGGGGAAAAAGAATTACATACTTGCTTGATTTGTTATCAGACAAGAAATAAAATGCTAACATCAAATTCTCAGAAACATTACTGTACATCTACACACAGCCTCCAGATCTAAAAAAAACCTAAAACAAACACTCACTGATCAGCCACACTAAATGACCAAAGTCTTGTCTAAGTAATCGCGACCATGAACTGCATAGCAACGTGTTATGAAAACAGTTTGCCCTGGGCCAGAAAGGATCACATATCTTCCTTGGGCTTGGATCCATTTCAGTCTTTTAAGAGTCTCTGAGTTTATAATAATAAATAAGAAACTGTGTTACAAAAGATGAAGGTGTTAAATGTTCACTTTTTACGAACGGCATTTTTAGGCAAAAAACAGTATTGCTGTAAGATTGAAATCCTATAGACACCCCCGCCACTCTGCACGCTTACATCTTCTGAGGACAACGTGGTCTTCATTTCCTTTGAGTGTCTCAGGCCACAGAGTCAGCTTTAGATTGCAGAAGACATAATAATCAGTTATTCCAACATCTTACTAACCAAAATATCACCAAGTATAACTTAACAAGTGAGATACCAGTGATGCAGGAAAATCCACAATCATCCTATGACTATCTTTTTCAATATTTCAGCACTATGACAGCTATCAAACTTTGCCTAATTTCCAAACTAAATCTGCATAAGTTATAAATTACATAGATTTTACCATTTCTCCAAACACCACAGAGAATGACCTTCGAGTACCATTCCACTTGCATACTGGAACTGTGCCATGTATACTACATCACAGAGCGTGACCTTTTAGTGTAAAACCCTGCTTCTTTGAAAAAGCCTTGTAATGTAAATATAGCTAAGAAGCTATTCTAATTAGACAACACCTAAGTCAGACCTCCATTTCCAATGAATTTCCTCCATTCATCTTTCAAAGACAGAAACTTGAGAGCGCATTACTTCTTACTCTCCTAAAAAGTGCTGTCTTAAAAATGTGCCAGTGATAGAGACTTTTGCCTATACTGAAATCAGGTTTCTGTCAATTCACTAGAAAGTGGAGAAGTAAAAACTAATTACAAAATGTTTAAAAAAAAGAATGAGTACATTTCACCTAACCCTTAAAAAATAAGGATCTGATTCCTGAAATACAGTACTCTCATTTGTCTAAGAGATGACAAAAATTTAAACCATATAAGAATTGGCTCATGAAAAAGTGAGGGCTTAGCTATTTGATGATTGAACTCTTAAGCCTGCTATATTCAGTATAAACACATCAATTTAAGTGACAGATATTTACTTAAAGGCCTATCTAGCAACATTTTAATACAAATAAAGTCAGTAAATATCACTGCACGTACAAAGTTTTGCTATTTCAGATTACTGACTTATTTTTGGAGCAATAAGATTATACAAACTTGAATTTCAGTGATTCCTCAGCATAGCATGCAACTGGCTGCAGCTGGAAAGCAGCTTTACAGAAAATGACCTGAGTCTAGAAGTTCACTATAAGCCATCCATGGGCCCTCGCAGTAAAGAAGGCCGGCAGCATTTTTTCAGGCTGCACTAGGAAATGTGTCTCCTAATGGAGGGAGACACAGACTTAGGGGAGTGAGACCAGTGAAAGGCACAAAGATGTTAAGGGACTGGACTCCTGTCACATGAGGAGGGCTGAGAGAGTACTGAGGGACTGTTTTGTCTGACAAAGATAAGGCTTAAAGAATCTTATCAACATCTACAAATACCTGATGGAGCCTCCTGCAGGTATAAAGTAAACAGAGCCAAACTCTACTCAGTCATACTCAATGACTGGCCAAGAGGAAA
Source organism: Machaerirhynchus nigripectus (assembly GCA_013397975.1). Classification (NCBI taxonomy): domain Eukaryota; kingdom Metazoa; phylum Chordata; class Aves; order Passeriformes; family Dicruridae; genus Machaerirhynchus; species Machaerirhynchus nigripectus. The sequence continues at coordinate 2,206,034 of VZRQ01001173.1, forward strand.
TTGCAGTTACTGAGAACTTGTACAAGGCCTAACACTTCAGAAAATGAATCCCATTGGATTTATCACATCATCAAGGTTGTGCATCACAATTACTAAGAATTTCTGTATAACACCAAGGGATAAAAACAGTACACAAAAATTTGCCCAGCGCTTGATTTGTCAATTATTACAGAAGGATATCTATTTTTGTTTGCCATTTTATCTAAAACTCATTCACAGTATTTCTCATTCAATTCATTATCAACATTTAGCAAACACAAACTACTGGCATTGATTAACAGAAACTTCATTACAGTGGTTTGTCTAGAGAACTCAGAACATTTCCATACTGCCTAACCAGAGATTCTGTACCACTAGCGAAAATCAGTGTAATCCAATGTTATTTCATTAAGGTGATAAACACATACAGAGGATTTACCTTTATTCATTATTATAATCTCCTAAATAGATTGGAAGAGTTGTTCGGGTAGCGTTTTACAAATTTTATCTGCATGTAATTTGCCAAACTCAAGCTCTCTGAGCATGTCAGAGAATGAATCCAAACACTGAGCTAAGAAATGGATAGTACATAAATCGTGCATCTAATTTTCCAGTATGCCTCACTACATCCAGATATTTTAATAATTCAAGAGAACTCCTATAATGATTGGTGGTCAAGGGACAATGTCTAACGACAAAACTATACAATCATACATAGTCCCTTTGTCCTAGAGCACCAAGTGCATAGTAACACATGCACAATCATTGCCAGGTGGCTTTTCCCTCCACTGTGGCTTGTTTCTTTTAGTTTTTGCCTTATAATAATCATATAACTGCTGTTGCTGGATTTTAGTCATAATTAACACCATCTGTGCCTAACAAAAACCTTCAATCACTCTGGTATTCAGCTGCCTGCAGAGGCCATGCATGGAGCTGCACACCCACCTGGCTTCAACTGTAGCATGCTAATGAAAGCAATGACTCTTAGCTGTGGACACTTTCCCAGGAAAATTTGCAGAGCAATGAAGAAAATTAAAGTTCATTGTCACAACTAAGGCTTTCTTCTGGAAACCACTTTTGAATTAAAGCAATAATGGTGTACACTCAGTACTTATTACAAACACAGTAAAGATAAAATTATTTAAATATTTATACATTTAAATAAGACAAAGTCTTATTTAATGATGTATCAGTTTAAAGGGTGTTGACTGAGACTTTCTGAACCACAGATTTTCTGATTTGCTGAGAATCAGCAGCAGGAACAACTGAAGTTATAGTTCTGTTATAAGAGTAAAAAACCAAGTGACTTGAAAATAAACACTCAAGAAATTCACTTATTTAGGCTAAAATTTCTTTAAATCAGAAAATGACACCTATCACTCCATCTGACAAGTGAGCAGTTAATAAAACTGAAGGGGATTAAAATTTTCTTTCTCCCTTTTTATGTAAAAAAAGAGGTGGAGAGAAAGCATATAACTGGATTTACTTCAGCATGGAACAAAATTTATCAGCTCACAGAAATGGCTAGAAACTGCTACAGTGTTAACAAAATTAAAATTAGCTAAATATTAAAATTTTACAAGGCCACCAGCTGCAAGGTACTGTGAAAGATTTCCCTCCCAGGAATGCAGGGAAACAATACTATTTTAATCGACTTGCCAAGATACAGACCATTGTATTTTTAGCAATTTCAGCAATGGTAAACAATCTAACAGCATTTCCTTGAACCAGATCCCAGAATTTTAAGTCAACTTCTACATCTCTTAGTCATGCATCATAAAAAATGTGTACATATTAACTCTAATGTGTACTTAGTATGAAGGAATGCTCCAGTAGCCACTTAAAGGGGGTTAAAGAGTGTACTAAGAAAAAGCAGAACTTTTTATAAATATAAATAAAATATTTTTGCATGGGTAAATTTCACTATCAGCAGGAAGGCTTGAAACAGAGCTTAGTACTAGCTAAGTCCTACTTACTTAACTCCTCAAATATGAAGACTGAAAGGCTATGTAAAATCTGTACACACTCAAAATACTGGTAAATCAATATTTGAGGTTACAGAACCCTGAACTGCACAGGATATCCTCAGCAAAATGATACAGCATAGCCCTAAAACTGGTTACTTGAGGAAAAAAACAAATTATCAGTCTTTTATAGGTCTTGCAAATTGAAAAGAAGTAATACATTCAGAAGAGCAAACTATAACCTGAAAACTACAATAAAATCAAAGCTCAAACTGAACTTTTTCTATGAACTGATTTCTGATCCTATTAGACCCATCTTCATTTTTTTTATACATCGGACTGTAGAGATCCACTCAAAATTTAGATGTAGCAGCATTGAGTTGTTGATACACAAACGAAATTAAAATTGCTGTTTTCTTGAAGGGCCATGAAACTGAGAAAGAGTCATCAAAATGTTGTGCAGATTATTCCAGTTAATATGGAAAAGCTTAATGATTTATAATGAAAATGAGATATCTATAAGCACTTGAGTGTTTATGTTTACAGAGACTTGCTGAACTATTCAGATAAACTTCAGACCTCATACATGTCTGTAAGAGGGGTAACAAAGCCTAAACAAATGAAAAATATGTGAATTCTCCTCGGCAGTGACACTGTATCTGTAATAAATGTAAATAAATCATCCTCACCAGGCTTGCAGTTATTTCTGTAGAACATTTATCTGAGCAAAATCAAATGCCTTTCAGAAGACAAAACAGAAGCAGTGGCAAACAAGCAGGAAAGCCAAATACAGTAAGCTATCACAACTTATCCTCAAATGTTCCCACAAAAAAAGAAAGCGAGTTCATAAGGACTTGAAACAAAGTGTTGCTTTCAGGGAAAAAAAATTTTTTTTCTAGTAAAACTTTGCAAGAGAACTTGCCAATGACACTTTTCTCCTTGTGCTTGTCACACAAGAAACTCCTCAAACAGAATACAGTTTTCCAATGCATCTTCCCTAATTTATTCCCATGCAATGGCAAGAAACAAGCGTGAATCCTCCAAAACAAGAAACCAGACTTCTCAGGTTGCATTGTTTTGTTAAGCAATTTCTAGAATATGACATGTTTCCAGCTAATATTGCTACCTAACAAGTAGACAAAATCACCCAGGTTGGAATCATCAAGTCTAACTTTTAGCGCAGGTGAGAAAAACTTGCTTCACTAAATAATAAAGACCAAAAACAATGAACTCAAAGGTACTACAGGAGACAGAAGAAGCACAAGAAAACTGCTTTCCTAGAGGGAATCACAATCCCTTCAAAAAGTCAGCCACATACAAAATAAAACACAGAAATACAATTAACAGTCAGATATGTACGTGGATACTTTATAAATATATATATATATAACAGAAGTTGGACCAAAGAAAGAATAATGATGCGTAGTCAAAATGTCAGCAAATGAAGTTGCAACCATGACAAGGTGGCTTAACAATTAAATATGTTTCCATTTTTCTCATAAAATCATGTGATTAATAGTTTGTGGTGGCTGAAAGTATTTATTTGTGCTCTCTCTCCTATCACAGCACTGAAGAAAGGGGTATGGAGATATGGAAGGTACGTAGGGTATCTTCTGATAGTTTTAGAAACATATAAAGCTTTACAGAAAGTCCAAAATAGACACATTTGCACAACGCAGAAAGCAGATGTATGTGCTCATAGCTGTGCCCATATTCTGTGACGAACTACGGTGCAGAATCCGAAGTTTTCAGAAACAGAATCAGTACAGAAATACTTCATAGCAACGCAAAGCTATGTAACTGGCTCTGCTGAGATGTAGGACTAACTGGTATGGAGGATGTTGAAACTGCACCATTTTCTGAGCTCAGATCTCTCCAAACAGCATTGCACTGGATGGGCCATTTCACCTGGTACTACTCTGGCAGAGTGTCTGCCAGAGTGATGAACTGGGTAGCATAAAAATGCTCTTAGTTGCCCCTCGTTTCACAGCTGTGACAACCTTCATACTTCAATTCAGCCTTCATACTACAATTAATGACACATGCTTGCTTGACAAAACTGTGGTCTTTTCACTCTCCCCTTCGGTATCTAATGAAATAGTGTTGTTTTTGCAATCTTTCTTGATGCCCCTTCAGTGTGAAGTCATGCAGGGTTCCTTTGTGGACATACCTGTCATTGCATCTATAAATCTATTGAGGATTAATGGTCTTGGATGAATAGATCACTGGCAAGATCTATTAGACGACTGCTTGCTTACACTAGCACTCTTCAGCTTTGGACTGGAGACACAATTTTTCTAACTCTACACACAAGGGCCAGTAACGGGTGAGAGTGCATGGTCCGGGCAGAACACGCCAGCTCTGGAATGCATTGTTAAGGGAAAGCACACCCTGGTGATGCCACCATCTCTCCCGTGGGAGCACTAGAGCCCATTTGTCTGCACTGATCCTGGTCAAGCTGTAGTCTCTGTTGTTCCAGCTGCCTTGTTGAGGACATCTCAAGCATTCCTCTCACCCTACCTTCATTATTTCCTGTTCGACCAAATTCTCAAAGGAATGACTTTTTCCAAGCATGCACCTGTGGATCTTAAATAGACTGATATATCACTATATTTGATTCTGCATTGCTGAAATGGGTGTCAGGTCAGCAGAATAAAATAAAGCAGAATTTTTCCCCCTCAGGGATATATCTGGGGTGTTTCCAACATAAATTAATCTACTAGTGAGAATTTACAAAAAAAACCCAGAGAAGACCAAGGTGTGTGTGTGGAAGTAAAGAAGGGTAAGAGAGGAGAAAGGAGGAAAAACCAAAGAAAAAGTGTGAAACTTCAGGTTACTTATGTTAACTTCAGGTTCCTGAATTTAAACTACAGCAGGAATTAAATGTTGACTGAAAACCAAGAGAAATGCCCAGTTAAAACACTTGTTGATCAAGCAGTCAATAAGCTGGTAGCAGTACATGGGTTAGGTGGCCCCAAAGAAAGCTCAAGTGTCCCAGAGACTCTCCCATATTCTCAGCTTTGCTCTCCTTGAGGAAAATAATCAGACTCAAGAATGCAGTGCCTAAAATTCTTTATATAACCCATTAGTTTCACTAAAGACAATTACACCGACACATAGCTGTAGGTGATCTGAAACAAACAGAAATATGTTTTAATCTATTCCACACTTTTGACCCGGAAATATCAGGCATCCAGAAGATCTGCCATGTGCTTTAAAAGGTTTTACAAAGGTCCTCAGAAAGGAACCACCTTATGTACTTCAGTGGTGACGTATTAAGGAAAAATTGCTAGAATTAATGAAAACACTCATTGCAATGTTAAGAAGGAAAACCAATCGTCCTCACTTCCAGGGAGCTCAAGATTGAGTTTCCCCACCACTTGGCTCCTTTCCACAAAGAGAATCTCTACCTTAGTTATTTGCACAACACTTGACACATCTATGGCTTCAAATGTGCACAATACAGAGCCGGCATCCATGTATCCAAGAATGCCTTTTGGTGGTGCCACCACCTTCCTAAATATCAGGATGTACAGAAGTCAACAGTTGAATGTCTGATTTTCTGAGTCACAGAAAGACTGTTTCAGAACATTACTACTACCATTACAGACAGCTAGGCAGGCTCACATGGACTGACTCTGGCGTACAATCTTAACTGTTGCTTTAATGTAAAGCCTTAAACTATTTCAGAGAAAAATAGTAAGCATGTAATCATATGATTTTAAATTGCTATTGATACTTCAGAATATAACTCTCCCTGTGATGGACTGTATTCAAGGAAGAATATTTTTTTAAGTCCCTTTTTGTTTCTTCTGTGTTAGGCTACCAATCTGCCTGTTACAACACAGACAGTGTCCAACTCAATGTGAAAACAAGGGTGGAGTATGAATGATATCAAAATATAGTCTGAGTTACCCTGGTTTGTATCAAACCCCCACATACCCCGATGAAACTTTCTATTGCCTGGTCAAAACCACAACACTGTATGATAATGTTGGTGTAAATCTAAAAAATGCTGAGATGCTTTGCAGACTGTTAGTAGTTCACCTTATCTTGGCAGGAACCTATCACACGGAGAAGTTGGAAGTATAGATATGCAAGATATAATATGCTCGTACTGTCTAATTCATGCTGAGGTTTTCAGAAGTGTTCCTGTCAGTCTCCCAAGACACTTTTTTTCCTCCTGCAAACTGCAATTTTTTGACAAGTATTTTTAGCCTGTATTTCCTATCCTAGTCTTGATTTTGAAAGATTCTACACAGCACAATGAATATAAAAACTGTAGTTTTGCAATAGTATGTATAATCTCAATATACAAAAGTAGTTTTCTTCTCCATTCTACAGATCCAATGTGACTGTGTTCAATTTAGTTTATGTAGTACATTTTTTTCCCATTCTTGAGTTATTTTTGTAGAACCTGTGCTATTATAAAGCTCTTTGCACTCAGGCGGTGAGACCAAGCACTGATTTGAAGTAGATGAATGGAGAAATTTAAAGATGTATAATTGCTGAAGGAAAGGAGAGAAAGGAAAATGTATTCAAATACTCACTTTGATGAATCTATGAAGTATATTACAAGAGCACCAATACTAAGAGCGAAGACTAAGACAACCTACAAAAGAAAAGAAAAGAGTAATTATTTAACAACATTAACCATTTATTCTTTTACATACAAAAAGACAACAAAAATAAATCATAAGCTAGTTTTATTTCAGCTCTAATTTTCTTTAGAAAACTACTCCTATTTGAACTTCAAACATTATATATTATCATAGAATGCTTTCCTGCATTGATTACCAAACCTATCCTTCAGGACTGCTCATTGGTGCATCAAACAAGAGTGACAACAGATTAGACTGAATTTCCATTTACATACATGGCTGTGAAACCCACAAGAAAAGTGTAAGACTATGTAAAAATACGTATTTACCCTGCACTCCTGTCCATTGAGACTATAATGAACTTCTAAGAGTTTAAAGTAATAACTGATGCAGCACATCATGACTGTTACAACTTCTCTTGACAGTCTTAACTGCTAAAGCAACAGGTGAGCACTGAAATAAAAGTATCTTGATTGAATACAGGCTTGAGATCTCTTTCTGAAGCTGCTGTATTATGAACAAGCCTGTCTGAGGATCACAGCGCAAGGAGGGGACACACAATGTGCTCATTCTAAGCAACTTCCTGAAAGTCCTCTACTCTCAGCTCTCAATGCTGGAAAGGTGGCATCTGAAGCAAGGTACAGTAATTATTACATAACCAGACTCTGGAGCTCTGCACAGCCAATATCAAACATGTACATATCTTCCAATAAAATAAACTCATTAATGTATTAATATTACATAATTACTACAGCTTGTTAAAATAACTATTCAACTGAAAGCTTAAATTATTTTTTCCTTACTTTTAGATCTTCCTGACCATAACATTTTTTTACTTTGTGAATGTCTGAAAAAGAGTATTTTGCCTAAGTACAATATCTGTTGTCTTACCTGATGTGCTATCACCTAAACCAGTGAGATCTGTCAGTCAAATTCAAGGACTGAAGCATGAAACTCATTTAAGTAACATTTTTACTACCTAGGTCTAATATAATGTTAACATCTAGAGTTTAAACCTTCTTTTATTGTGTGCAGGTGTTGCAAGGTGAAATAAGCTATTAAATTCATATCAGCCGGTGAGATCATCATCACAAGAAATTATTGTGGTGAATAGAACTTGTGGATTGTCATCTGACAATATATCCCAAATTATGATTAGCAGTGATCCCAAGACCCATTTTTCTCTGAAATAAGATATTGGGAATCAAATTATTGTACACACTCTGTCCTACTCGCTGGAATATTCCAAGCTACCCACAATCACAGTTTGGACCTGAATCAAATCTGCCCCACTATTTATTATCAATCAATTTCAAGGGAAGTCTTCGTTCTTTTAAAAATAGAATTTTAAAAGCTGCTGAGTGTTCTGAGAACACAGAGCTTAGAATTTTGGCAAAAAATTTGGTTTTACCCAACCAGTTTCAAACACAGCTATTCACTTTTGAATAATTGAAAGTCAAGCATTAGTGGTAATGTTTTACCCTGCATTCTGTGGAATCATTTCTGTACTTAACAGCACCCTCAAAACCACTATTAAATATAGGTATCTCTTTAAAAAAAAACCCCAACAATAAAAATTTAAAGCAAACAATCTACAAATAACAAAACAAAACAAAATAAACAAACAAAAAAAAAACAACCCCAAAAAAAAACAAAGTACAAAAGAGATATATAGCATCTACCCTATAGCAGGAGTTTTGGGCTGCAGAATGCTAAAATGGCCACTTAATGCCGAAAATGAAATTTGAAAAACTAAACTTGTCATCCACGTGGGACTCTATAAACACTCTTCTCATTCTTTCAAGTTTCACAAAGTACACAAGGACTTTGTAAAACTTAAAGGATTCTTATTTTCCTTCTCATATAGCAAGTCTTAACTTACAACATTCAGTCACTGCCTCCTTCCCAAAGATGTCTTGTAGAGCAAACCCAGCATAACAGTTTATCAGCCTTGCATTTGAATTGTATCCAATCCCTTATTAATCATCACTGTGCTGCTTAAATGTTATAGAGAGCCCGGGTGAGATCTTCCAAAACACTTAAGGAATTACATGTTCTATGACAGTTCATGTAACTGCCACTAAAATGTAAATATCTGTATTTTGCAAGCAGCTCCAGATTCCCATGCTACACCAAAGAGTAAAATATGTATGCAAAACTACAACATTATTATTCTGTAATATATATACCTGATTTTAAATCAAGGCTTATTTTCTCTTCTACTGCCTTAAAACACATATCTAACATAATTCATAACGTCTCAAAGAATCATAGAAAGGGTATCAGAAGAGAACGGAATCTTAAACTCCATTTCTTTTTCCTGCTAGCAGAGAAACACATTTTTCCTTTGCTAAGTTCCAGAGGAATTGAGCTGAACTTGAATCCAACAAGCGTGTGGAAAAAGCAGACCCTGAACCAATCAGGCTAGAGTTACACTAAAATAAAAAAAAAAAAAGAAATAGAATTTAACGTACTCCAAACAACTCCGGTATGCTATATGATAGATTCTCAGATGCAAGTCTGTTGCTGCATTCCCATCTAAATAAAGCTGAATGTAACCTATTTGTTCAGGCCCAGGATGACTATTAGTGAGTTTCTTCTAGTCTTCCCTAGACTGCCATGGGAGATAATGTCTGTTTTGGAGGCCTTACTATGCTTGAGGGGTGTCACAAACATAGACCCATAACCCAAATTCACAGCAACTAGAACCTTAGGGAGGGAAAAGCATATATTTACGTGAATTACTGCCTTTTTTGTTAACCAGGTCATGGCAAGACGCTTGCTCTGTTTTTTATTTCAATGCATTTGGCAAAACATTGTAATTGCTACACATCTATTATAACTTCTCTCTGTACAGAAGGAAAGAATCCTTTAATTTATAATAGCTTGCTGTTTGTTTAAGATTGAGAAATGTGAACTTGTATATTAACAGCTTTACTGACTAAGCACTTACTAAAAATTAAAAATAAACACCAATCTGGCTAAAGTAAAAAGGCGGAAATATATGGAATAGTTGCTGTATATCCCTAGATCTTTCATTAAAAAAAGGAACAGAGAAAATCTAGTCCCAGATTTCAACGAAAGTGTAGAATGCCTTTTTGAGGCAAGAGTCAGAGAGACTGCAGAAAAAATCCACTTAAGAAAAATTAAAAATGTTTTGACTGATACCAAGATGCTCCAGGAACAACTTTGACTGCAGTCAAAATTTCAGCATCCATAAGAAACACAAAAAGAAAAAAGAGAAAGAAATAAAAAGGGAGTTTTGATAAGGGTGTAACAACATAGTAATACTGCAGGGAAGCACCAGCTTTGAGAAATACTGTCTCAGTTAAGATCACCTTCCAGGCCCCAGCCTATGTAACAAAGGGATAATCCAAGGGGTGGCACTGTTCCCCCTACAACTCCATAACTGCATTATCAAACCAACAAGGGATAATGAAAAGGCTGGTCACATTAGACAGGAGGGTACAGTTAATAATGAAGAGCCATGTAGCGACTCTAGAGCAGGAACTTCAGTCTCTCATACCCTGTAACACTCAAACATTCTGTGAAAGGTGAAACAGAACTCTTTGAAGTTTCAAAGGCAAATTCTGGCTTATGCAAGATGAAACTATCCAAACGTAATTAATACAAAATAGCATAGAACTCAAGAGGCAAAGCAGAAAATCAAAAAGGAATAATCGTCTATTTTTATTTTCCTCCAACATTAAGTATTAAAATAAGAAGTATGCAGTGAAAAAAAACTTTCAGAAATCCTGTAACCCCTAACACCTCAGGGCATCAGAGAGTTCTTATTTTTTCTGATGACAATCTGTTCTGTACTGTTCTTCAAAAATGTTTCTTTCGAATTCTTATTCTGTGGTTAAATTATTCAACCCTAAGGCTACTGCAATGCTTAGAATATACTAGGTTGTTCATTATTAATATTTTTTTAAAAATCACTTACTTTTCATTTCTACATCCCCACAGTAAATTCTGTTAATAAGCTACTCAGTTTTATCATCTATGATTTAAAATAAAATTCCATTCATTTTTATATGTCAAATTAGTTATGGAGAACACAAATTATTTCCTATATACATAAATCTAAAACCTCAATGATCCATTAAACTTTTGTTACACAAAGGTTTGCACTAAGACTCCAATAGCCCGGTGTTTTGATCTGACTTGGATGAAAATTTTCATACCTTAAATATAAACCCCAAACTTCCTTTAACCATCAAATAAGAAACTAATTGTACTTCTTTTATAGACAGAATTTATTTGTCCAGATTTGTTAGGAATGAAAACCTTTGAAATCTAAGGATACACCTGCTTCAAGTTATAGTTCAGAAGTTAAGAATTACTGCTAGCTTGGCAATCCCTGCATTAATTTGCAGAGTCTAGCAGATGTACCCACATCTGTGCAATTACTGCAATTTAACAGAAATAACACCTGAGCAAGCCTTGACCATAGAAAATCCAGATTGGCTTACCTAGAATTGCTGTCCCACTAACTGACACCGTATATGCAAAGAACAAAGCTCAGAAACCATTCCATGTAGGCAAAGCCACAAGGGTAAGAAATTATGCACTGCAGCCGACACATACAACTGAGCAATTAATATATCTAGGATTAACATAAATACAAATGAAGTTCTATTTACTATAAAACAATATAGATGCTTGCTCTAAAAAAATCAGTGTTACACCTTCTTGTATTGTAATACTTACTTCATTTAGATGTTTTTATTTATATTACCTTTGGATATAAACCAGTGAACTAAAGCAGCTGCTTGACGGCAAATTACAGAATTCACCTAAGTTAATCCAACAAAACAGCCTTCAGAATCAGCCTTGTGATCTGTACACACAAATAAAATGTATTCAGATTTTTATAGAACATGGTATTAAATTTCTGTTTAGAGGCTTTTTTTCCCCACGATACCCTGCCTGATAAGCAGGAGTAAAGCAGAACAGGATCTCTCAAATCTATCAACAAGACCCAGGACCATGCTCTAGATGAACTTGTACACTGACTTTTCTCTTGGCTTAAACACATTGCCCTGCCTAGAGTCTTTCTGCCTCTTCTTTACCTGCACCCTCCTGGCTCAACATACAAATAACTAAAATGCCCAAGGCAAAAGCACAAAATATCCACCATCTACTCTATGGGGTCATGAACTCCCAAGGGGCTCTTAGAACGCCATTCTACCTCACTCAGGTTTGCTAGATCATATTTCTTATTGATGAAATGCTCTCTTAATATTTTCTAGAACAACTGCATTTAATGACAGCTTCTCTCTAGAGAAAACTGTCTAAGCATGCACCAGTTGTGAGCCACCTTGCAAGAGTAAATTGTGAAACACAAGCAAATGAGGGCTGAAGTGAGTGAGAGGAGGAGAAAGATGAAGTCATAAAATAATGAAAAGAATAAACAAGATCCCATCTTGCTCCTACTAGCAATAAATACTAAATGAAAAGCTCAAACAAGGATACTAAGAACTGGGAAAATGTGTCATTTACCTTTTACTCAAAAATGCAGGGAAACACATTTTGCTGATAATATACTCCCTGTGTAAGAGCCATGCTTGGCAGAACATAATACTATAACCAGGCAGCAGTGATATATGCATTGATTCTCATCCAAATACAGGCAAAGTGCAAATTCTACAGCCAGCACCTGCTCTTGATGACAGTGTACAAGCTAACAACTATGAATCCTAAAGGTTGTGTCTGCTGGGCAGTGTCCTAGCTATTAAATCTGTCTCAGTGACTTAGTGATCCTATCAGTGTACATGCAGCAAAGGCAGGTGGTGGAGGAAAAATAACAAAAAATAATAATCTACATTTCTACTATTTCTTCCAACCTTTGAATGTCAGCTAGAATTTAGCATCCAATTCTAGAAGCAACTAAAGCACCTTCAAGCCAGATGATGAGCAACCTCATCTTTCAGGGAAATCGGAAAACGTTCAAGATCACACAACTCTGAAGAGACTTTACTAACTCTTAGTTTTGAGCTTGAAGCAATTAAAGTACTAAATCCAAACTCTGCAACTTTTATAGCCACATAAAAAACTTCTCAGAAATCCAGACTTGAAAATGTTTACATGCAAGTCATTTCTTTTCAGTTACATTTTCTGATTTTGTTTTTTGTTTACTGTTATTACACAAAAAGGAGTTAACTAAAAAGTTAATTGGCTATTCAATTTTACAGTAACTAATTCAGTCATTAGCACACAAAAAAAACCAGTACTGCAAACTTTGTTAGCTTTACGAGATTTTTTGCTATATAAATTTTCCCCTTCGGTAAAGCTCGTATAGACTTACATTTTCCAAGAAAACTCTGAGTTTATCCAAAACACGAGGTGAAGGGGAGTGAGAAATTACTATTGGATAAACCAATGGGCAGTAAACTCTCAGTGAACTGTCAAAAATTCATAGCAAGGATTTAATTTTAAAAACAAACGGCAGCAAAGTAGGCCAGCATGAGCTCTGGATAATGACCATGAGTAATCAGACTTGGTTATTGTCTCTAGTCCTACCACTCTTGTGGTGTGTGACTAAAGCATATTACTTGACCTCTTCATGCTCCCAATTCTCCCTCTTGCTTTCATTGGCAGGAATACCCTATGTCAACTCATTAGGGCAACCACTCTCCTCAGTACAGGTGATTAAGGTGGCTCTTGCACAGCTCAGAGCTCTCCTGCTGCCACAGTAATGACAAACAGCCCAAGCAGGACATGGCAACAGTGTCAGCACTACCCATGACACCAAAGGGGCTTTATGCATTAAAGGGTTTTATTTAAGTAGACAGGTGTCAGTAACTCTTTCTAAGATAAACATTTTGCCTGTGTTTCTGGAATTATATTTTTGGTCCCACTGAGTTACTACCCAGTATAGTAAGGTTTTAATTTATTACTGAAGCTAAAATTCTGCATTAGTGGTAAATATATCTTAAAAAATATAGTTCCTATTTAATGCATCCCTTTTTAAAGACTTGAATAATACTGATAAGAAATACAGAAAAAACATTCCTGGGAGAGAAAACAGATACAGCAGACACAGAAGAGTTACCAAAAAGAAATTAGCCACATAGTCAGTTCCCACATACTGAATTTATGCATCAGAGCAGTAATTTGGGTATATCTGAAAGGTAAAAGTAAAAGCCATGGTGAAGGCCTGAATCACTGTGAGCTTGCCTAACCACTCATGACTGTAGTAAGCAACTAATTTAATAGATCACTGGGAATAGGATATGGTACATCTCTGAATGAAACCACACTAAGGAGAATTAGCAAATTCAGTCTGCCTGCCACAAGCTGTGTTTTATTCTCTCTCCAATAAAAGATTCATCTTTCTTACATAGACTTGAACAGGCTACCTCTCATTTGAGCAGATTTCTTATTAAGAGCAATGCTGTGAAATCAAAATTCAGGAATTATTAGAGTAGACATCAAACTCAGAAATATGAAAAATCAAACCAGAAAGCAAACCAAAAAAGTGAGTGCCTTCATGTACTTTTCTTTTCCACACACATTTCCAATCTCATTTGAGGAAGAGTTTTTAAAAAGGAAGTATTTTTACTGTGTTCTGTTCTGTACATGCTTCTAATAGATGTTAGTATTTCAGCTTTATTTTGCTTTCTTTATACAGATTGGGGGTTTTTTCCTCAACTTTCTACTGACATATTGCCAATAAAATGAAAATTTCTGTTCAATCCATAAACGTGAAAAGACTGAGATTTTTTAATTAGTGAAAAAATACAAGACAAAAAGTCCCATCTGTTAATGGTGCTCTGTAGCTTGGCGTTAATTAGGTTTGCTGGGAGAGTTCCTGGCAATATGACCAATTAAAACACATGCAACTTTTCCAATTCAGTATCAAAAATACAGCAGTACTTTCTATCAAAATGCCATTTTAGAGAGCTAAAGGGATGGCATTATATGTCTGTAAGTATCTGTGCATGCTCACTGAGGGGGCTTTCTTGCTCTCCAACCTAAAAGGTTCTTCCTCCTGATAACCTAGCAGTCACCCAAATTAAGGTCAAATTCACTCTTTGTATATTGGAAGAAGAATACCTCTCGCTGATTTCCAGTGGCTGCGTGAGCGGCTCAGCAGCCATGCTGGGCAGAAGTGTTCTGTTGGTGACCCTTACCCACCAGCTACTGCAGACATCAATGTTCTCCTTTCCAAGCTGCTCATTGTCCCACTACAGACAAGGGCCACTGAAAAGCTAATTGTAATGTTGTTTTAGAGAAAGCAGCGATGAACTGTCAATCAAATCCTGCAAAACCAACCAGATCAACTGCAAAACTGCACGAAGGCCAAGAACCAAGGCCCAGAGCAGGGTCCCCCCGTCCCATTCTGCACAGCACCAGAGCAGCGCTCATACTGGTGGCTGATCATTTGCTGCTGAGCCCGAGAAAGCCTCTGGTTATTGTGTCAGACCTTGAAATGTACCATGTGTTCATTATTTTTTTGTTTGTTTCTATGTTCCTATGCTTCAGTTGTGACAAAAGGTGGTTTATCTCCACATGAAGAATAGGAATCAAGTAACTTCAGCTGGAACACTTTGTTCTACCAACACTTTGGCCAACCTCTGGTTAAAGAAAGTGACCAAGGTGAGATGAAGAAGTGAGCCAACTCTTGCACTTTTTGGTATAGTCCCTACAGATAAAAAAAATCTCCACCTGTGTATGGAACATCTTCAAAAACACAAAAGTGCACTCATTCCTGGAAAGAATAAAAGACAAGATATTGCCCTAAAATCACAATCAAATTCTCTATAATTAATTTATAAAATAATCTAACTACACAATGGTCCAACATCTGGGAAATTAATCAACTGAAATCAAATAAATATATTTACCAGTAAAATCTAATGTAATCATTTGCCAACCCACCCCTGTATCTGGAATACTGCAATACAGAACTGAAAAATCAATAAACTGTAAAAAAACAAAACAAAAAACCAAAAAAAAAGGAAAACACTGTCTTTTTGAAATAAGAAGTTGTCTATTTCTTAATTAGTATTTGTTTAAAATTAAAAAAAATTAAAATAATAATAATAAAAAAAGCCCCACAAAACAAAACCACAAAAACTGATTTCACAGCTCTTCTCCTTACTTCAATGTACTGTACTCCTCACCAGCTACCATTCACAGTTTGGTAACTGACAACAAAATAGGAGAACATCCAAGAAACTGTCAAAGAAAACACAAGACAGAACAAAAGAATGGTGGTAAAAATGCCAGAAAAGAATAATACAGTAGGGTAAACAAAGTGCTGTGTCTTTAAAATGCTAAATTCAGAAAGATATTTCTGAAGTGAAGGGTTTGAGGTAAGGAAACCACTCAAATGAGTTCTCAAGAACAAACACAGTTGAAAATGTGGACCTTCTGAGAATTTAGGCCTCTTCCTGCAATTCACAATGCTTTTGTACAATATTATACAAATTAACAGTACTGCCAAAGGGACGTCAAGGTTTATTGCCATGCCATAAGAAATTACTAAAAGGAAGTACATTTCTTTGGGAACGAATTACTTTAAGGTTTACATTTAATGAAATTATTTACCTTATACATTCAAATTAATACTAGATTGTATGGCAGACAAAAGGAATCCTCACATTCCTCAGTTATTTTGACATTAGTCTGACATGCAACCTACACAACAGACAGTCATGCCAATAAATGTTCAAAGAAGAATTAGAGAAAGAGGTTACTCCCCCTTGCTAAGGTTTTATAATGGAATGAATTGGTAAATTTTCAGATTTTGTGTTACTCAGATTTCCTGTTACTATTCCTAAATTTTCAAATAGCAGAATTCCACAAACACAGAAACAAATACCTCCCTTTTCAATTGTTTAGGTTCTTAGCCACAAGAACTCACACATACAGCAAAGGCAGGTGCAGCTGTGGACATGTTTTCTGAAAAAAAATGGAAAGCTCTTGGCTTCAGTAAAGCCTAGTAAAATTTCATTCAAGAAAAAGACTGAATCAAGAATGCTGAAATCATTCAACACACGACAAAGCATTTGAATGCTTGTCAAGGAATGTACTTTAAAACATTATGAAAACAAGACACAGAAGGGAAAAGACTCTGCTAAACGCATCTGACAGGCTGCACAAAGAGTTTGCTGCTGCGGTACTAACATCCCAACTCTCATCTTCCGTTTACCATTACCTAATGTGGGTTTTTTCTTAAATCTTTTGTAATATAATTTCCAGCACTTCTATTTCCAGACCAAACACCGAGTATAATAATTGCTGATACTTGCAAACGCATTGGTCAACTTCTATTATAAGTCTAGAAAAATCTGTAACTGTTTCGTAGGCTTCTAAAGAGAGGTAGCCATCAACAACATGACTTTTTTAAAAAGGACCACTAGGACATTTGCATGAGGATTTTCAGGAGCTCACTGATCCTCAAGTCATGTTGTCTGCTCAGTGATTTAGCACAGCTTAATGTCAACTACATCAGAAGCTTTCTGTGACAATTAACAGTGATATCAAACACAGGACCATCAATTAGCAAAATGAACAAAAGGAAACTACGTAATGTAGGAAGGGGGGAAACTTGGCAAGAGAGCTAAAGAGCACAGTATTTTTGAAGGTCACCTTTGTAAGCATGCTTTTCCTCCTTTTTCTCTGCCATTGTTTGTCCTTCAGTCGTTTTCCCAAAATTGATAGCTTTGACTGATTGCCACAGGAAAATACCTCTCATACCAATCTGCTTTGAAAATGGAAAAATTGACTTTTTCATTGCTAGGAATAAATCTAAAACTACTTAATCATCCAGCTATACATGAGAATTTGTGAATACAAAAAGCTGCCTTTAATTAGCGTACAAAAGAAAATGATAGAGAGCAAGTCTGAGCATTGTAAATTGTAGCGTTCACTAAATTTTAGTCATTTTAGTAATTTAGTCTTAAGTTGTCTGATAGTTCTATACAAAGGCATAAACCTCAATAGTTTTACAGAGGCTATGTCAAAATACAATTCTTATCAGACCTCTCAATTTCCCACAGCAACAAAAATATAGACAATGGGAGCTCTTTTGGTTTTTAGACTAATTTGAACTGAAAAGCCTGCCAATTAATTACTTGACACAGTCACTGATCATGAGACGTGAGACCTCTACACAATTACAAAATAAAATTTAGCAATTTTACTGAAGCAGCTAAGCCTAAGTAGACTGTCCAGTCTTGTGGTCAGTCAGTGAGACACAACACTTGTGTCTCAGTGTTGTGGTGATCTTGGTTTATGGGTGAGCATTCACTCACAGTAAGAAAGCCATTTTCAGTGGGCTTTGCAAGTACATTGAACAAATGTTCATACAGCTTGAAAAAGCATGAATGCATCTTTTCCTTTTATCTTAGGCAAAATCTGCACAAATATAACTACATGCTACTATAGGTCAAATGGTGATTCACAGTTTGGTGCAAGGCTGCACTGATATGTAGAGGTTTCTTTAGACCTTGATATTTCAGAGAAAGCCTTTGAGGCCATCAATTACAGGCACTGGTGATTTCCATACTGTAACCATCAAGGTGATGGCATGTTGTGAATATTGTCAGTCTGGAATCATGATTCAACATTATGTATCAAATGATAGGGAATTCACATGAGGTATGAAATTAAATCAGTGATTTTCAACTATCACTAAAGACCAATGCAGAAAACAAATGATGCAGCAAGCAAATAAAAGCTATTTTTATACAACAAACCTTTTCTTGCAATGAATATTTTTTTCTAATTTCTGAGTGGTAGAATGGAAGACCAGTTTCTCTGCAAGGATGCAAAGACTGATTTATTCAGTAAACTTGCTCCCTGCAGAGGAGCTTTCCTGTTTTGCTATGTAGCTACAATTCTAAAACTGAAAGCTTTATTGTGAGCCTTTTTTAATGTGGTTTGAAGATAAAATAATATAATCACATGGCCAAAGGCTTACAGAAGCAACTTCAAATGTAACTCTAACAGCCTTGTTTAGTACCCTTACTTTTTAAAAAATACAGCAGTGGCCACTAAACACGGCCTTGAAATAACACTTACCTCGGGCGACTTTTTCTCTTGCTAGTGACAACATTGTCAGGTCCCTTAACTTTCACCCTCTGGTGTCATGGCTTTTGTTACTCTTTCTATGTAACATGAAGAGTTTAATTAAAAAAAAAAAACAAACCCAAAACGAAAAACAGCCTTCTCAAAATCCTCCTTTCCTCTGGGTCCACAGTCTTTGCATCTTTATCTGGCTTTGCTAGCCTGTAGTATTTCTCACCCGCATCCTTATTTTTCATACAGACCACCCTCTTGAGGGCAGAGACCTAGGAAATTGCCTGCCTTCCCACCTGCTTCATAGGGTCCCTTATGAAGGTCTAAGAATGAAAGGCTACTGAGTTTCATTATGGTGTGGTCTTATTCACAGGCATAAAAAACAGCAGCTGGAGAACAAGGAATATACAGCTTCAGCCTATGTCCTCTCTCATAAATGTCAGCTGGTACCTAGTTTCTCCCCTTTTCCGCATGCTTGCTTCAGCCTAGCTACACTCTCTAAGGCAATTCTGAAATCCACCAAAAAAAAAAAATTTGGAAAAACTACCAGGTGATCACACACCTGTCGTGGTGAAAGACATTTATAAGAGGTATTCCTACAACTCCATGTCTTTATGTTAATATGCAGTTTTAGTTCACATTCTAACAATATTACAGAATGGGCAGAAGTTGAAAGTACATAATGGGTTTTATGGTTGGTTTAAGTATTGCAAGAAAAAAAGTATATTTTGAATGAACTATAACGCATCCAGGAGCAAACCTTGTGAAAGACAAAGTGTTTTCTCTGAGTAAGTACTGCAGAATCTGGCTGAGATTCTGGTAAATTATGCCATTCAAGTATAAACCCTTTTCTTTTTTCTTTTAATTTGCTTTCCTTCCCTGCCTCCTGAAACTCCCCTTACTATTGATCTCCTGCAGAGATTCAGTCCTATGTTGCTTTATTCAAAAAACATCTTATTTTAAAATAGGTCACCTTTCTAGAATCTATTCTTAACAGAAAGTTTGAACACCAGATATAAGGAAATTACCTTTTTAACATGTCTTTATCTGTAACAAGAGTTAAAGTTTTTAATCTGAGAAGTTTCTCTCTCTCAGTTGTAGGCACAGCTACTTTCCTCCCCTGTGCTACAACCAACAACCCCACTTCCCTGATGCTCAGCCTCCCCCTAAAGACACTGTTCTTGTCTAGTAAAGGAAAAGTTGGCAGGTAAAAGAGGAAGAACATCCGGGTGAGTGAGTGAGCTACTTTGGTTTTCTATCAAACCAAAATCCCATTAACCCCTTGGTTTTGCCAATGACCTCCCCCCTCCTCCGAACCAGTTCACTGCACATGCAGCCCCACACACAGGACCAAAAAGTGAGAAAAAGCAAGAAAATTATTAAAAGTAGTCCAATGACACTTAAAAAATGGCAATGACACTTAAAAAGTGTTTATACCAAATCTGCAAATGAGAAATATTTATACTGTGGTGATGACACTGCACAAGAACAAACACTATCAAGTCCTAATACTAACAAATAATTTGTTTTCTCAACAGCTTGGCTGATGTGCTTCCTTTCTGACTCTCAGGCAAAGCTGGGAGAAAGAGCTTTCAGCATTCATAATTTCAAACACTAAGTTAGAATTCCTTTTGCTGATTGCCTGAAACCTCAGAACGCCTCTCTGATCAACCTTAGGACAAAGACCTATGGAAAAGCGTGCCAAGGCAGACTGCTGACTCAGAAAGGAAGTCCACGCACTGACTCATTAACATGACTGCCAGCAGCACTGACGCATTCCTTGGAGACGTCTTGCTGGAGCAGTTTCTCAATCCACAGTTTGGTTATTTATCACAGTTACAGGTATATTGGACACCAGGAAGACCAAACACACACCCATATCTGCTTACAGAACTGACAAAGCTGCAGCTATCTCCTAACTATAAGAACGAGAGCAGGATGTCACTAGTAACAAGACCATGCTGCAGGGCTATTCCACAACACAAAACATGGGCATGAGGAAAGGCTGTTGTGGATGAGCAGAGCCTTTGTTAGAACAGGTGACAGAGTTTGCACAGACACTCTGCCACAGTGGAGGTATAAGCTGCACAGTAACCAAGCAAACTGTCTTTTTTTTTGTACCAGTTCTTGAGCGATTAGAAGCAAATGACCACTGTACTGAATAAATAGAGCACCTGTTAACATTTTGTTAACTCTGACCAATTTACATAATTTTCCAGAACAAATACCAAGAAATGAAGAATGTCTTAATACCTATGATTGTATAAGATGACTGAATCAACTTGTCCTTGTGGAAATTTTCAGACAAAACAGCTGTGTTTATGTTTGTTACCATTATATTTTAAGAAAAAAAGTCAATTAATTAAACAGTACATCAGTGGAAACACACATAGATAACAGTTTCATCAAAGACAGGAAGTCCATCCATTTCAGAACACCCAATGCTCTTTAGAGGCTTGATTTTTTTTAACTTTTATCTTTTTAAAATCAGATTAAGATGTTAAATCTCAGCCTTTGACATGAGAACCCCCGCTCTATGGCTCTGATTCCTCTCATCTAAGATGTTCTATTTTATGCAATTAATTAAATATCCTTGGAAAGGGGAACATGCCACATATCTCCCACAGCCAAGTTAAGTGATACAGTCTGCTCCTGTCTCCTTTTAAGTTTGAATGATTGTTTTCAAGTAATACGGTTTATCACAAAGCTTTTCAGAACTGGTCAACTCCTTACTACTGAGATTCTAGTTTCTCACCTTTTAAGTTTTCAGGGTTTTTCTTACATAGGACTAAGAGTTTGGTTTGCTTTTTGAGTTGCCAGTTCTGTTCATTTAACTGTTTTTGGAAATGAGCCCTATTAATTTTTGCCAAAAAAAATGTAAGCACTGACATTGTGCTGAGGCTAGCAAGCTATGTGGGACTTCATTTAAACAAAGTAAACTGCAACAAAACTGCCAAAAACCCAACAGTGATCCATTACACATGAAAAGATAGTCAGCTTAAGCCCAGATCCATTTATTAATGCAACAAACTGAAGACTGTAATGCCTTCTGTGTAAAGCTTTGATAAGCAGTTGCCCATTCTAATCAGATTCATGAAAACTCTATTATTTAGCTGGTTACTGGGTTTGAATTTCTGAACTTGATACAATTCTATGATATATTTCTTCTATTGAGAAAGATTTATTAAGCAAATCCAACTGCTCCAGGAAAAAAACCGTCTGAGTTTACAGTTTAAAAGGTGACAAACCGTGTAATTCATAGAATAGCACAATACCTTCACCACTAAATAACCCTTTTTTTCCCTGAAAATCCGAAAGAGTTTCTACAAGGAAGAAGGAAAAAAAAAGAGGGGAAAAACGGGGCCTGTTGTGATAGGACAAGGGGTAATGCTTTAAACTGAAAGAGGGAAGGTTGAGATTAGACACAAGGAAAAACTTCTCTGCTTTGACAGTGGTGAGACAAAGGAAGAGGTTGCTCAGAGAAGCTGTGGATGCCCCATCTCTGGAAGTGTTAAGGTTTGACTGGAAGGCTCTTCAAACAACCCGGTCTAATGAAAGATGTCCCCGCCCATGACAGCAGGGACAGAACTAGATAATCTTCAAAGGATCCTGCAAACTCAAGCCATTGTGTGATCCTATGAATATGGAAGCTCATTATTTCCCATTAGTTATAAAACCACTGTAATAAAAAAAAGCTTTACAAGAAAAAAGCTTGAATGGAATCAGTTAGCTACTAAATCTGTCCAAGAGGCAAGATAAAAGCACTGCAACCACAAGTATAAAACCAAGGGCTTTATCCCAGTAACTTTAAATAACAATTATCATCATAACTTTAAATAGTTTTGATTGGTTTGGGGAGGTTTTTTTATTCTTCTTTGAGGACAGTGAGTATATAATTTTATGGAGAAGTGGGAGTACATGCCACAGTTTAGTCCATTTTCTCTATCCGTATCTGCTTAACTACCAAACACCCTGGCTTTCTGTCAGCCTCTATAGAATGTGGATGAATAGACAGACTGGGGAATGAGAGGCTGGAGAGAACCCCCAAGGAAAGAGACCTGGGGGTCCTGGTCAGTGGCAAGTTGGACATGAGTCAGCAGTGCCCTGGCAGCCAGGAGGGCCACACGTGTCCTGGGGGGCATCAGGCACAGCACTGCCAGCCAGGCAAGGGAGGGACTGTCCCCTCTGCTCTGCACTGGGGCAGCCTCACCTCCAGTGCTGGGGCAGTTTTGGGTGTCACAATATAAAAAAGACATTGAGCTGTTAGAGAGAGTCCAAAGGAGGGCAACGAGGATGGTGAAGGGCCTGGAGGGGAAGATGTATGAGGAGCAGCTGAGGTCACTTGGTCTGTTCAGCCTGGAGGAGACTGAGGGGAGACCTCACTGCAGTTACATCTTCCCCCTGAGGGGAAGAGGAGGGGCAGGCACTGATCTCTGCTCTGTGGTGACAGTGACAGGACCCAAGGGAACGGCCTAAAGCTGAGTCAGGGGAGGTTTAGGCTGGATATTAGGAAATGGTTCTTCACCCAGAGGGTGGTTGGGCTCTGGAGCAGGCTCCCCAGGGAAGTGGTCACAGCAGCAGCCTGGCAGAGTTCAAGCAGTGTTTGGACAGTGCTGTCAGGCACATGGTGGGACTCTTGGGGATGATTCTGTGCAGGGCCAGGAGCTGCATTCAATAATCCTTGTGCGTCCGGTCCAACTCAAGATTCTATTATTCTAATCTACATTTCCCAGTTTCATTATATTGCATTAGTTATGGCAAAAGATCTTTGTAGTATGCAACAAATTGCATTAATACCAAATATTCACATTAGAAATAAATAAAGTCCCCACCTAACAGTTTTCCTTCAATGCCCAAAAAAATTAAAGGTGCACCAAAGTATTGGTAGCTGATTTACGTGTCCTCTGGTAGCACTACGTTTAACATAGAACTCATGTTATTCATTATATTAGGGTTTGATTTTAACATACTTCATGAAAATATTATGAATAATTTTACCTGGGAAATAAAAGTTCTCTTTTAAAATACATATATGAACAATTAAAATTGTCTCAACAAAGTACCTTAAAATAATATGCTACAGCTAGAGCTCCTGCAGTAACAGAAAAGCAGACTAGAACAATAGAACTGTCTCTCTCTCGTGCTACAAGGCCAGATACTTATGGCTAGTAACCAATTCAATTTAGGCTTTTTTAAAATGGAGCAAAGATTTTCATATGAATCACCTTCCATTTCAATAGTCTTGACACTTAAAAATGGTTGGTGAAGTTATTATCTCACATCTTTTTAAAATCAAGTATTGAGCAGTAATGATTCCATTATTAAATAGTTCTCATTTTGTCCAGAAGCTTTTAAATTCTGTGGCCATATCAATGTCCACATATTTGATACTCACTCTGTAGTCTCTTGATGCATGCACAAGCTAAAAAGAAAAATGTCCATTACACAAGTGCATTGCTATCCCTCTTACACAGAAAAAGAGAAACTGTTATTACTCTGATGTCAAAGTGTTCTCAGTACATGAATAGCGTTTGCTCATGTTGACATAGACTGAAAGTACGAGGATTTTATAATCTTAGTTTCATTTATTCTGTATTTGTTCACATCCTCAAGATACTGTCTCTAGCAGACTGATGAAAAGCCCGTACTTTCATCTTCTTTACAACAGAAAACATTTTAATGGACAAAAGCTCCTGCCTTCAACTCAAACTACTGAAGCTGCTTCACTGTGATGCAGAACTCAAAGGAGAAATATTACTTTCAAGCACACTGATATGGTAGTGGAAAACACAGGAATTAAGGGGATTTTGCCTATTTCCAAGCTCAGACTATCCATGGCAGTTTAGGATCTCAATTGCTATAAAACTCTACAGGGCTTGCACGACCAGGTTTCGGTAGTGGGAAGGGAGGGCTGCAGGGGTGAATTCTGTGAGAAGCTGCTGGAAGTTTCCCTGTGCCCAGCACTGCTGCTGGTAAGGCTGAGCCCATCAGTGATGGTGGGGGCTCTGTGGAGGCTGTGTCTGGGGAAAGGCAGGAGGCAAAGCACAGACAGACCTAAACAAGAAGGAACAGAATATACCCAGCATATACATTAACTTCTATTTAACTTTAAAATCCCATATCTTAAATTTTTCTGTTTATAGCATGCACATTTTCTGCACACTATTTCTTTCACACCACGTGGACTGACACAGTTGAAAAGTAGGCCATACAGATTTTGCATGAATTGCTCTGGCAAGTTGCTTAAAGAGCCAGGTTGTTCTCTGCTAGTCCTTGTGCAGCAAGATGTGTTTTGAATCTGAGACCTATATGTTTGAACTTCTCATTGGAAGACCACAATTCTGCTCAACTGTGTGCAAACTGAACCTGTTTCGAAAACATGCAAACGTTTTTTAAAAATATTAGCTTCCTCCTTATTTTGAATTCTTCTACTCGTTCTATGTTTGACTAAAATTCACTTATTTTAAATTCCTCTACACGTCAAGTCCCATTTCAACTAATGAACCTCAGAGAACCTGGATTATCTTTTTCCTGCAAATCAAACTCAATTTGAACCAACAACTGACACTCAGACATCTTCATTATCCTATTTTTCAGTATGATGACGACTTCAAGCTCTTTAATGATCAACAGTATAGCAGCTAATATGCATTAGTCAGCTTTTAACGTCACTGCAATAAAGTTGCATAAGCCATGAATTTAAGAGCTCCTTTAGTTCCAGTTTCACGGACTGTAGTTTATAACACATCCAAGTATGGGTTTTTTTCACCATGTGGAAGCAATTTGCTACTCATAATCAACTACTCAAAATTAAACTTTTTAATCAAATGCCTTCTTTTTCTCCATTAGATTATATTGCATGTTTTCACTGGTTATTGTATGGGTTTATTGAGGTCTGTATGATCTCTTGGATTTATAATTTGGCGAGGCCTGTAAAGCTGAATAATGTGACAATAATAAATATAAAACAGATATAGACAATGTTTTAAATTTGAATGCTAAATATGATAGAAGTCAGTGTCAAAGTAAGACACTTGCTCAGTTATCTTAACAGAGTAAGCTCTGGTACACTGAGCTTAACTGGTATACACAGAGAGCAAAACATGACATTTAACAACACTTGTAACACTTGAAAAATGAATGAAAAATATTTCTATTTGTATGCTGGTTTTTTTTTCCATTTAGGAATAAAGACAATTTATTGGCATCAGTTCTGAAAACTTTTTTAAACTTCACTTAAAAGTGAATTTTACAGCAGGAAAGTACTGCCCCTTTGCATTTATCAACCTGATAAACGGTTCCATCCAATAACTTTTTCTTTAAAAAACCTACATTTGGCACAACCAAAGTTATGTAAACCTGTATGTATTTTTCTCTACTACATGGCAAAAAAAGAAAGTCAAAAGTGTTATTTCAAACGTTATTCAAAAATACATATGCAGTTTTCTTTTATTTCAGAAATTTTTGTAGTCTAATAGATGTTATTTGATGAGTAAGAAAATTATTTACTGCTTTTTGCGAAATAAAATCATATCAAATGCAACTTTAATTGTACCAACTTGTCAGATACCACAAAAATAACCCACCTCTTATCTATTTCCATCAGTCTCATTATTCTCTTACTGTCTCAACTTTGTTTCCAAGTGAAACTGATGATTACTGCTAAAGTATTACCCATCTGGAGAAACATCTTCTCAAGGGCCTTGCTGATTTACTAACAACAACTAACTTCCTTGGTGAGTTTCCACTCGGCAAAGGTACTCATTAAAATTCACAGGTTTAAGTGTTTAGTGCTTTGTTCTCATAACAAACACTGGAAAGTGCTGTTGGGAGAAAAAAAGAAATAAACCTTCCAAAGTATCTTATGAATAAGTAACAAAACAGAAACTACATTATCAGGTTTGGCTTATTGTTTTTAGCGCCAATATGGTGTCACAGCATAACAAGGTAATTAATGTATAATTAGTAGCATCAGTAGCAAAAGGATCACTTTCTATTATGTGAACAAAACCTTATCTGTTCTGCCTCAGTGTATGCCTTTTTATCTACTCCGCAGAGCTGCTACAGGGCCAAAGAGAAACTAATTCTGTTTGATTTTGTGATTTTTGGAGTGACATTGAAGTTAAAATTCCTCTGATAGATCCAACTTGAATCTATACTCAATAGCCAACTCTATCTTTATTCTAGTGCAATGTCCCAGTCAAGCTGTATCTAACTTCAGCATACACTATCAAATATCTTCTAAACCTTTATGAAACTTTAAAAGGCAAAAACATTTACAGAAACTTACCGCATTCCAACATAATTAACTTCTAGCAACTTTTTTGGTCCTCTTAAATTACATTGCACAAACTAGAAAGAAGGGGCAGCCTATTCTCCATTGTCTCCTCCGCTGGCACGTTTTCTATCAGCTCCTGTTCTCCTTCCTTTCATTGCCTCACATTCACACACAACTTTTCCACACACATTTTCTTCTTCATGAAAGATGTTCTTTAGACTTCTAGGTAATGAGGTTTTGTGCTCCATGTATATAGATCACTCTAAACAGGTTTGCCTTTGGCATGACAAAGGACAGGGTCTGACTCTGCCAGGTGGAGATCCTTAGCTGGCTCCCCTGCCTCCCCTGCCTGTTTGATGGCCGTAACTGCTTCTTGGCAAATGTGCTCGTCCTGCCTTTCATCTCTGTGCAGGGCTGGCCGAATACATAGCACATATATTGCATAATATTTGGCATACACTATTATTCAAAACAGCGTAAGATAATTTTATTGAACATACTGGAGACAAAAGGCGAACTTTACATGAAAAAAAAAGGAAAGTATGCTTCCATTAACTAAAAAAGGTAAATCAGGCTGTGGGCTTTGACAGATACTTGTTTTGCAAGGTATTAAAGTCCAGACTAGTTTAAGACCTACAAGACAAAACTTTATTTTGACTTCTAACCAATTTGTTCATGATGTTCCCTACTGCTTCCAAGATGGATATATACTTTCATACAAGCTCTCAGTTCTCACAAAACCCTGGGGGAAGATTATCACTAACAAAGCCTGGCACTTGGTATGTGCTAATATTCAGTTGTACCCAGAAGAATAGCTCTGAAAAAAAATTCCCTTAAAATAATTTTATTCTTAGAAAATAAATAATTTCTTAGTTTTAAAAAGAACAAAATAACTTCAGCAAGGTATCAACCACACTTTTTCTTCCAGTTTCAGTAAACATCCTGCTCTGGAAGACTTTGATCTCTACTGTCTCTAGACTGATAGCAAAGTGCCACTTCAATTTTTAAACATAACATTGGCAAATAAACGTGGTGATAGATACAGAATCCAGTCTTGTACAAATAACATAAGTAGGACACATCAATTTTCAGGATATGTCCATAAACCAGACCCTATCCAAGGCCATATGCAAGTCAACTTCATATAGTGAAGCTATATGAAGCTACACGAAGATCAGCAGCTCCATGGCAGCATTGTACACAACACACAAACTTCCCAAGAAACTAGATAAATAGTAAGGCATCTAACATATAGTAAGCTCCATCTGCCCTTTCTTTGTTGCCACAAGTACCTGTTTTTCACAGAACTAGGTTTGATACCCCAATACTACCAATTATACTCTAAAGAATGTATCTGATTCATTCTGCCTTGAAAATAACATCTGTGCTGTGTCAGTGAACGTGTATCAGAGATGTGCAAGTATCGCTCTACTGGTGCCTTCCAACCTGAGTAACAGCAATGTGTCTCAGTGGGTTTAGTGGGTAAACTGAAGGCAACAAGCATTGCTCAGCTGCTGAGGTCGGTCACCCTTCTTATGAACTACTACTTTACATATAAAATTTCTCATTGAAACACAACTATTTGGAAGATAGTGTATGAAATCTGAATGGGGATAGGTGTGCATGTTGCTTTTTTCAATGTAAACATGCATGAAGTTCACACAAAACACTGCTCAGCCTACATGAATATCCTACACAGATGTTCACTGCAAAGCTGTACATTTTGTCACCCGAAACACATTTTTAAAAAGGAATAATTATAATAATGTAATTGTGATACTAAGAAATAAAATTATTTTAGAAAAATTTAGATGTTATAGTATTTAAGATTAGCATGCCCTGATACATATCCATACCTCTAAGCACTGTATCAGGAATATATCTTCCAGATCCCAGTTCTAGTCATACACTTGTCTTCAGCATTTCTCCGTATTAAAGGGATTTTTTCATCTATTAATGGAAACTCACAAACATATTTGCAGGGCTCCTTGATTGACATTACTTTGACTCCAGTTTAAATCTGGTTTGGTAATTCATTTTACTGCCTTTAGAAGGAGGTGTGGACATTCTGATACAATGAGGTGCAATGACTTCTAGAGCTGAGAGAAAACAATTTTCATTCTAGAAAGGATAATACATTTGGTGACATTCAGTTTGTGTGAGTCCCACCTTCCTTTATTATTTCCCCATTTTCAATCTCATCTGTTTAAAAAAAGAATATGTTTATTAAAATATTCATCTCAATGGCATGCCATGAAAATTTATGATAGGATAGTTATATTGAGTTTATGACATTTTAAAGTCTATTTTTAAAAAAAATTATTGTAAAAATATTTCATAGTGCAAAGAAGGACATACTCAGAATCAGACCAAATTGTGATTAACTAAGAAATTATGTAGCTAATGAGATTAACAAAGAGACTTACAGCCTTTCACTTACAAGACAAAGTTTGACAGTACACAAGGTTATGGGACAAGACTTGTTCAACACAATATTCTTAATGAATATACATCCTTCATCTTCTCCGCTTATACCAGAAATATCACTTTTGGCTTTGCTAAAACTTTAGAGAAGGTAAATATGAGGATGAGGATTGTCTCTCTTGAGAAGCCTTTCTCTTGTATATCCAGAGAAGCGGACAATCACATATCCTAAGTTAGGTTCCTCAGTTTCCAGGCACTTCAATGAATTTCAATTTATGTGCCATAGAAGAAGAAATAAGAAAACAATATACTAAATATAATAAATACTAAATACTCCAATATACTAAATATACTACATTTTATATATGTTCTAAAAAATGTAGAATTTATTTGTGCCTGCGTTTCAAGAAAAAAAAGAATTCTTGCAACTATTACAGAATGGTGAAACCAGTTAGAACTGTATTTCTAAGCCTTTGGTTTTTACCTTGCTTGCTTTATTTTTTGTTGAGGTTCAGCTAAATAAAAACATGCTTTCTTAACTGAGGTGAAGCTTGTGGGTTTTTTTCCCTTTTTAGAGAGGTAGTAGAATCCTTATAGAAGTTTTAAAAGTGTGCCCCTATGGACAAATGATGTTGATTCTGTGTTCACTTTAATTGGCATCTGTTTCCTCTTTGTTCATTCTACAAAATCTCGTGTGTCTGTCTTTTTCACCCTAAGTTTTTCACTGATTTTTTTTTTTGCTCTGCTTCCAACCCACACTTCATCTCCTGCCAAGGGAATTTTAGGCCATTAATCACTGTCAGATTTCCATACTCACAACATTTAACCAAATTCAACAACTCATTCATCCATATTACAAAATAATAAACGAAGAACAAAAAATAGAACAACTACTTGAGAATAATGGAGAGCGCAAGCTTTCTAGAGTTTGATAATTTTGCTTAGTACATAAATATACTAAGGGGATAAGCATGCATTAATCAGGACTGAAATTACCATCTAATCACGATCTTTTTTTTGTTGTAGCTTTTTAAACATTTGCAGCAAGACAATCAGAATGCTTACAAGAAGAATGACCCAGGCATGATTACACACTTACTGCCTTATGCTTACTTTTCAAACACTAAAATATTGTTTGAAATGCAGAATTTCACTGGAAATCTGATTATCATCCTAACATGTCCATTGCTAGTCATTAAGAAAAAAACTTCCATAAGAGGTCAGTGCAACACTGTAACAGCTCTCCTGGAGACATTATGGAATCCCTGTCCTCAAAGGCTTTCAAGACTCAGTCAAATAAAACCACAGCTGATCTCATCTCTTCGGTAGTTTACCCCTGCAAGGATTCATTCTGCAAAAGTTTTACAAAGTTCTCTGAGCTACACGTTAAAATAATCTGTTGTGGAATCCCTAACAGGGGACTCCACAACAGATTATTACAGAAGGGGTATGAGCAGCCCACAGTCACAACATGATAGAATATGCTGAGGTAGAAGGGACCCATCAGGACCACACCAAGTCCAACTCCTGGCCCTGCACAGGACACCCCAAGAATCCTATCACGTGCGTGAGAGTGCTATCCAAGTCAGCCTGAAGAGTAATTCAGTTTCCTCACCACTATGACACTGCTGAATTTTACAAAATTTTCAAATTAAAGGACATGATAAGCAAATTGTGTAGTTGGGTAACTGCAGAATACTCTTAAACATGATGGTGGGAAAAGAAGCTAAAAACAAAAATAAAGTAACTACTTCGAAAAAGTAAACCAAGCCAGCATATATATTTTTTTTATGTTTTATATATATATACATATATATATACACATATATAAAAAAACATAAATTTGAAATTCAAGACCGAGAAAATTATCAGCAAAATGAAGGAGAAACTGAAATGACCAGAACATAAAAAAAGAACAAGTTCAGATAAACTACAAAATGAAACATGAATATAATGGCTGAAAATTAAGATTTAGGAAGTTTTATTGAAGTATTTTATTTTATCCCTTTCGAGGTCATTATAGTAATGTGGGCAGTTTGCTACATTCAAACTGCATGATGTTGCTTCTCATAGAAAAGTTCCCTTAAAATCAATGAGTTTGGTAGTTACAAATGATCACAAACACTAATCTGTTTTAATTTTGAACAGCCTTTTCAGCTGGAGGCCCTAAGGTCATGGTTATATATCTTATCAATAGACCTGGACCAAAATAAACTCAGATTAAACAGACCTTAAAGAGTTACAGTTATAACCATTACCTGCTGTCCTGGGTTACAGTGTATTCCATAACCATCTTCATGAGCTGTTGAAACCAGGTGTAGCAATGTTCCCTGCCTCCTCCCTCTGGACTATCTCCTGTCCATGGGCCCATCAGTGCCTTGCCCATGACTCACCATCCCAGTGTGAGATGCTCCGCCCAGGGGGAAGGAGCCAAGCATTCCCACCTGGGTATAATCTGGGGTTTGCAACAGCACAAGCAGCCTTTTCCACTGGATTCCCAGAGGAAGACCAGAGCCTTCTACACCACCACGGGACCTTCAGAGGAAGACCAGAGCCTTCTACAAGATCACTGCTTCAACAGAACCATCACTCCAGGAGGACTGCAGCCACCATTTAATTGGACTGCTACCAACCCCCTGACCATCAGGGGGTCAGGTTGTATTCTGACTCTGTCAGTGGGTTGTTTTTTTGTACTATTGCATTTATTTTATTTTTCCTAATAAATTCTATTTCTGACTTGGGAGTCCCTCACTAGTTTGCTTTCAAACTAGCACACCTACAGAGCATTACAGTAAACAAGCAATCACGTTTCATGCCAAACTATGACCTTTGTCTAACACAAATGTCACATTCGTTTACAATAGGTGTCTGTACAAGGAAAACAACACTCTCTCAACCAGTTTTTCTCCAAAGCATATGGATTGGCATATTTCATTTCCTTCAGTAAGTGCCACATACAGGAGGGACCTATATTATGGAACTTTGCAATGCTCCGTTCCACTGAATGGAAAGCTAGACAAACACTCAGGACTGTACTTTCCCTTTAATGCACATGTAACTTCTGACATTACAAATGAAGCCTAACTACACTTGTTAGTCCTATTCAACACTCCCTTTTCAATTTATTAATTGCAATAGGCCTCATGCTTTAGTGCAGCATGAAATGAAGCCCACACAAAAGAAAACAATCACCTTCTCTCCACACTATTAGATTTTTTGTTCATCTTCCAACACTGATTTTTATTAAGAGGTTGGAGGATGGGATCTAAAGAATCATAGAACAGATTTAATATAATAATGTTTACTTAAATTTAATAGTTTTGCCTCCTCTTTGTTGCCTGTTGTATCCTGGTAAATGAATTGAAAATAAGACATTTTCCCACGGATTAACTGCATGATTTTAGAGCATCAGTCTTCTGGTGGAAACAGACACAGAAGAGAAGCAGCATAATCACCTTGTTTCTAAACAAGCTAATTTATCATGAAAAGGTGCAGAAAAACAAACCCTTTGATGGATAGTAAGTCAAACAGGGCACAGGGATAAATAAATTATAATGCAAAGTACTGGGAAGATATGGAAGAAGAGACAAAAATTATGTGAAATTATCAGACTTCATCCAGGCTATAGATCCTCCAGCTGTATTACAGAAAGACAAGCTACTACCACTATGAAATCACTTTGAAAATTATTTCCTTTTTTTCTTTTTTTTAAAAATAAGGCTGTTGAGAATTTAGAAATTTAAATAGACACTAAAACATTTTTCCCTTGTAGGCTATTCTATTTTATATTAACGAGGCCATAGCTTGAAAATACTTGCAAATTCATCAACTATAACTAAAGCCTGAGCATTCCATGGTTTTCTAGCATCATCATTTGTTTCTGAATGATGGTCCAAAATCTGATTTTTTTTTTACTATCATTACATTTACTCTGGAAAGATAAATTAGTACAGCCTTATCTGCCTTACACTGCAGACAAAATGAAAGAACAGCTTAGAGAAATACAAGCTGTCAAAACTATCTTGAAGCTTCTAAATACTTTTATTCCATAAATATAGGATTCTGTAGGTGGGTTTTTTTTTAATGAGAAGTCAGTAATGCATATTATGCTGAAGCCAAGTTCACCAACATTTTGTCTGCTGTTTCTTCTCTCTGTTTCATCCTACTCAAACTTCCCAATAATTTTCCCAATAATTATACACTAGTTTCTGCTTCTGGTATTAGCCCCTACAGATCAGTAGGAAGTTATCAACAAGACAGAGAAATGGCAATTGGAGCTGAAATAATCATCTATCTAAAATAATACACTTATGTATTTATGAAATAATGGGGTCACTCCAGCACAACGACAGAAAGTGGAGCAATAGGATGTGACTGGTAATTCCCTCCTCTTCCTCTGTGTTCTAAGTGGAGTTCAAGAATACCACTACCAGAACTGAGGAAGAGCAGAATGATGAGCAGAGCTGAGAATCTGTGAAAGTCTAGGCTGAAAATACTTTCCTGGACGCATTTCTATTACACTTGTTACATGCACTACAGATAAGAACACTGTATCACAGCAAAATAGGCTGAAATAAATAAGACACATTAAGGGTCACTGAGAAAATTCGCCTTGTGCAATATCAGAGTTGCTATTTGTATATTATAACATTAGAGAAAATATTTGAAATGTCAAGAATTTCATAAAGCTAAAAAGGAAAATGTATAATCATTCAATAGCCTTTTCCTGACTTGAGTTTTGTCCAACTGCCAACACCTTTATACACTTAAGAAACACTTCATGGGCTTGTTAAAGCTTTTACTGCAATGCCATGGTCACGGTAAATCAGCCAGCTAAATGGGTGTATATATGCAAAACCCAAAGCTGGCATAAGCAGGGGCATTTTCACTAACACCAGTTCTAATGTGCCTACTTTCACTGTAGTACTTTGGGCTTCAGAGTCCAAAGTTTTAGGAATCTTGTAAAATTAAGTGCTCTTACAACATTTTGCTACATTACCAGCATATTCTAACATTAAATAGAAAGCAGTGTTTCGAGTACCTATCCGTCTTCTTGCAGCTCCAGGGACACCACAGTAAATGTGTCTAAGCAAGGCTGTGCTCCATATATTACAAATACGCTCCAACACCAATGGCATATTTGTTTCTTGCTTTGTCAGGTAGACTTCCCAACATGATTTCTACAGATTGCCTGAGTTTAGAACACTACTGGAGAAGATTTTTAAAATTATTATTATTAATATACATTATTAGTAAAATGCATATGTTTTTGTAATAATATTAAGACAACATAAAACTAATATTTTGCTTAGTACTGTAACATGCTCAAATTAAAAAAAGCACATACAGACTTGCAACATTTTTGAAAAGGAGTTTGGTGTGAGAGCTTTCTCAACCAGTCACCACAAATGGTAGTTGATTCTCAATCCTGCTTCAGGAGTGGGACCTAAAGCAACATGACAATATTGTCTGAGAAGCTGAATATTAAAAACACCTCCTTTATCTCTGCTTTTTTTTTTTTTTTGGCAGATTCAGAAAATCTCAGCCTTCAGAGAAACAGAAAACTCATACCATTAATCTCAGCAGGATGGTTGCTTTGGAAGTTATTAATTAAGTAAAAAGCACCCATCACTATAATTGGCTGGGGAAAAAAAAATTAAAGTAATGCCTAATTCTATAATCTGATTCCATTAAAATAACAAAATTAATTTGGGGGGGTAGGGACGAATGATGTCCTGATTGCTGAGGGCATGGCCCTGCCTGCCACTCTCCCTTGCCCTACATGGCAGCCAGCCCTGTTGCTCCCTGGCACAAGCTATTGAGGTGTAATGGGTAAAACAGCAGGTAGAGGTTCTCCACGTAATGGGCACTTACAGGAAAAAAATAATTCAGATATGCCTCTAATAATCGACAGCTCAGCTCTGAAAGCAAAGGATCCAAATGGAACACGAGACTCAAAACACTCTAGGAAGTCGTAACTACAGCTCCCAACTTCACTGATCACGTAAATTGTGGGTATGAAGATATTTGTTACTTCCTATCTCTAAGGCCTCTCACTGAAGATTTTTCCTCATTAATAGGAGCAAGTTTAACCAGCAGAAAGAGTTATGAGGCATGGGCCTTCAAATTATTGGGGTTTAAGCAGATTTTTTGGAAAACAAACTTTGCATATTCCCAACTCCAAGAATAAGCTTGACTGAACAGCAGAGAATACCAACAACTGAATAGAAAAAAGCAACTGAACCGCAGAGAAGGAAAAATACCTAACAAAAGAGACCAAAGATTCTACCTGAGAGGCTGAGAAACTTGACTGAGTTCTGCTGGACTTCCAGGAACTTAAATGATTTGGGAAGCCAAATGAAATTTGTGCATACACTAAGCACTAGTTGGGAAGCGTTTCTGTCAGTGATGTCTTCCTGGATGTTGTACAGGTAAGCACTGTCATTTACACAGAGCACAGTGAAGACTTCAGTTCGCCTCCTCAATCTATTTTGCTCTCTTTTACAAGTGTGTGCATAGAAACAACAGCTACTCTGCAGCCATAACCTGAAAATTTAGTAAGCAAGATTAACCATAGTAAGTTCTTAAGACAGAAAAAAATATGCTTTAAAAATTTTAACAAAAAAAACCCCCTTAATTTTACACAGTACAAAGCTATTAATTAATTTCTTCAGAATACGTTCCTTAGGGCACAGATATCCTTTTCTTTGTTCCCCTTCTATTCCTTCTTACCTTTGAGCTACTGAAGGTATATTTCAATCTTTAAAGTGTCATGAGTTTGCCTATGAGTTTATTACGTGATCATGTGACAGGGACAGCATTAAAAAATGTAGTAATTTCACAAATGTACTGTATGGCAAACAAAACTGAGTATTTTCAGACTACCATTCCGAAATGTACAAGGCTTATGAGTCAGGCATCAATTATTAAAAGACTTTGTTTTAAACTCAAATTGTGTTCTTTTTAGTCATCTCCTGGTATGAATTAACTAAAGACAATGCTTTTAAGCTCAGCCCTGAGGTTCTCTAATATACCTTTACTTATCTTTAGGTTTTAAGAAGAAAAAACAAGCCAATATTCTTAGACACATGATAAAACTCTCGTATTTGTAACAGCTGTGGATGACTTTTTCCACAAATATGTATTTAAGTAAACCCTTCTTTAATGAAGCATTCTGTGATGAAAACAATCTATTATTTATATATCCAAAATGATCAGGTTTGAAAGGTGAATATAATTATTTACATTGATCAAACATAATTTAAGGCTGACATGGAAAGCTCTAAAATATTCAGTGATTATGAAAGGCTAAAAAAGATGGATGAACTGACACTTTCAATTTTTGGCGGCAACAGAGGAGATAGAAACAACATAGCTATTTTTAATATTAGTTAATAATATAAATTGTATAGTCTTTAATTTTCTTCTGAACAGTCAGCATAACTGTTAGGACACCACTTGTCTAATTTGTTCCACAGTAAACTATTTAAAAGATGTGATGTGTCCTGCATTTTTAAAGGATACATATTATAACCTTATTTGATTTCAAGACAAAACTTACAAATTCATTAGCCCAGCTTAATTGTGTAATATGATTTCTTTCACTATATCGATTCCTAGAGACACAGAGGTCAAGGACATGTCTTAAGAAACAAAACATATCAAAAAGAAATGCAACCAGCTAGCCAAAGTGCCATGCTTCCAACACTACAAAACACAAGATAGTAAAAAAATATTTCAAGGCAAACATTGTGAACAGATAATTAGTTTCATGTATAGAAAAACAAATGAAGTGTTGACAAAAGCAGATATTTTTTCAGTACATCATTCTAAGTACTTGAAAGCTATGCAGTTATTTCACAAGTATCCAGAAGACTTTTTGATACCTAGGCTGAAAAAATGGATTCACTCATCTAATCTATTCTGACAGCCACAATCAGACATCATAAGCTCTGCAGAGAAAGGACCAATTTTCTATGGTATGTTTATACATTGTCATTTGCAAAATATGCAAAGCGTAAACTATTTCTGTATTTTACATAATAAAAAACAATGTTAAGTCAGAGACTTCACAGTGATGAGATCATTTTTCCCCAAAGCTTCCCTGCCTCAAAAGCTCTTTGGGCTTCTGGCAAGGTATTTTCCACTGCACTACATACTTGTGATGAAATACTACCTTATTTTTTTCCTATTGCTAACACTTCCTTTCCCCCAGTGAATCTCTTCTCATTACAATCCATTCAGCACTTCTGCTATAACATTTATAAGGTGATTTGTCAACACAGCGACACAGCTATATAAAAGAAACAGATGCAAGGTCCCTGACACCAACCTGATTAATGAGAACAAAGTGTAATGAGAATTTCTAGTGGCTAATGTCACAGCAAGAAAGAACAAAAAAACACCGAAGACTCATCTGGTACAGACAACACCATATTAGAACTGTATTAAATAGGATACTACTTGTCTAAATGTGTGAACTAGTAACAGAAAAATAGTTGTAAACCATGTCAAACTTTAGCAAAATCAAAACAAAGCAAACAAGTATATACTTTGAATTGGCCTACAACAGTGCCAAACATTTTTAACTCTCCACCCAGAATTTACACAGATGCTCAGGGGGTTTCAATGGCAAAACTTGGCTTTCTCCTCTCAGTAGAGAGAAACTCAGACCAAAAAAAACAACAACAAAAAAAAAAAAAAACAAACAAAAAAAAAAAAAAAAAAAAAAAAAAAAACAAAAAAAAAAAAAAAAAAAAAAAAAAACACAAAACAAAACAAAAAAACAAGCACACCATAGCTGATGATGAAAGCCAACTGGACATTTTCTACTATGAGGAAATGTCGGATATAGGAGGGAATGAAGCACAATGTATGCTAAAATGTTGCCATGAAATAAGGCACTCAAAAGCAAAAACAAATTCACTGTTTCTGTCTTAGGTTGTTTCCCCTTCTGTCAGATTACCAACCATTACCTTGCATATCACAGCAGTAAAACAAGAGTACTCCTGACCTACATCCTTGCATCTACTGGAGTTAACTAAGCACTGAAAACCGACTATTTTTGGAAATTTGCACTCTGCATACATAGTCACAGAGGTATGCAGGAGAAAAGCAGAAGTAAAGGAAAAACTGGGGTAAAAAGACAAGTCATGAAACAGTAGAATTTATTAGGTGTACTTCAGTACTTAGTAGAGGTCACTGGTAATCCGATAGGAGTAACCTATGCTAAGTGAGCTACTGAACTGTCAAGAGATTCGGACCTCCAGACTGCTTCTTCAGAAAAGGCTGTATTTCTCCTGAAAAGTGTAGCACCTGGCTCGCTCACTACTTTAATGAAAAGAGGTAATGATCTGAAACATGCAGTAATTTTACTGAAGGTTAAAATCAATGTTCAAGTTACTGGCCTAGTTCAATGCTCTGAATTGGGGGGAGGGGGGGAAGGCATTACAAAATCATATACAGACCAAAGATAAGTATTTCTATCTTTTGCTACGATGGTATACTCCCACTGATTGTGGCCAAACATTATTTGATCCTGTTCTCACTTTTAACTAAAATCAACAAAACTTTGACCTTAGGAACCTCATTTGTTAAAGTTAATACATTTATGTTTTACAAAAACTTTTAAGGCTCATACTCTTAAGATGTCTCAGGTGACAAATCAGAAAATGTAAACCAGGCTCTTGCTCTTAAATGGCCACTGGAGTGAGCTAGTTACTGTTGCTTTACTCCTGTTTTTCTCATACCCTGCCCAGTGTCACGGTATTAGAAGGAGCAGTTTACCTGTCCAACAAATGCTTCTCTTAGAATTAGAGGTAAGTGCTGCATTACCTCTTTCTTTTAAAAGCGCTGTCCAAGCCTGTTGTGCATCTATTAGGACGACAGTCATGTACATACACACACCATGTTGTGAGCCACCGAAACTCTGAAAAGCTGCTAATTGTCACACGCTGAGGTCTCACAGCTGTTGGTCAGTTAGATGGATGAAAGGAGTTAAGAGTCCTTTCTAAAGAAAAGTAAGTGCTAACGACTACATTTAGCAAGGGGGAACCCAAGAGGAATAAAACGTAACTTTGCCATTCACAAACTGTAAGTACAGAGATACATGAATGACATTTCAGACTACA
Source organism: Machaerirhynchus nigripectus (assembly GCA_013397975.1). Taxonomy (NCBI): domain Eukaryota; kingdom Metazoa; phylum Chordata; class Aves; order Passeriformes; family Dicruridae; genus Machaerirhynchus; species Machaerirhynchus nigripectus. The sequence continues at coordinate 2,245,443 of VZRQ01001173.1, forward strand.
TCTCCTTAAAGGGGGACAAAACAAACAAAAAATTAGATGGGGCCATCATGTCAGTGGCAGAAAAAACAAACAACTGATCCTGAGTGGCACTGGTAACCTGGAAATTATGCCTGGGCTTTTAAACTATGATGGAAATCTCCACAACGAGTATGCCATCAGTCAACTGTATTTTTTTTTTAGCTTTATTATTATTGAATAACACAGATGTGGACTTCTTAGCTTGTCATCCTACTTGAAAAATAAATTTGGATTGCTGCAGTCATCTGTCTTGATATTGTGCCTACCATCACATTTCAATGTGATTCCTCAATGCAAACAAGAACAGGTTGCCTACTATGACTCAGTCATCTTTTGAATCATACCTGCTATTATAAATTGGCTTGGAGAGCATCATCAATATGTTATTTTTTTGTGCTTCTGGAAGTAAAAGCCATTACTGCTTTCAAATTACAGCCCTCTATTGCAAAAAATAAATCAAAGTATGTTAAATAGTTACACTGTTCCATACATATGGAGATACACACATACATGGATATATTTTCTTACTTGAGAAAAATCAATGGAAGAAAAATTTTAGGAGAGTAAAACACAATGGAGGAGATTTAAACAGCTCCCTCAGAAGGTAATTCTTACAAATTAAACAGAGGCAGAAAATTCAAATACCCTGTCTCTTGCAGTAAACTGAACATCCATTACACGCAAGCTCCAGTAAACAGGTACGTGTACCTGGATTTATTAAAAATGCAACACTGTTGGGTTGCAGCTACTTCAGTCATATAACTGTTCTCCATTATAGAGTAACTTCACGTGTACACCAACAATAGAGAATCACATAGAACTGAGAGTACAGCCTTCATCCAAAATATTTTTTTAATAGAGGTCCTTTAATGATAAGCCTACTATTTTAACATACCATTTTAAATACATTGCTTGAAGTATTTTGATTTTTTCTTAGTGGTCTAGACACAATTATCAATCTCTTTGACAACCAACCCCTATATATGTCTATTCATCTTCAAAAGGGAAGAGCAAGGTAAAATTCCGAGTGACATACAATGTCTCTGTCCACATTTCTTTGCTATACAACCACAATTTGCACTCCTGAAAGTGATGCAGTTGACAGAATCACACTTTGCTTTTTTATAGTTCTTAGCTGTCTTATCATGCTTTTTTTTCCAAAACAACCTTAGTTGCATGCAATTCTTACTTGCACTCAAAATTCTTTCACTGATGCAGTCTCTGTACCACCTTCTTTTGTATCTTCCTTGTCAGTCTTGGAAGTTCTGAGGTACAGTCAGACACTGTGTTCAAAACACAGCAAAAACTTTAAAAAGCCTGAAATTACAGTATAAAGTAGACTTCCCACAAGCTTTTCCTTGTACCCTGCAACACCTGAATTGGCTAACACACTGTTTACATTTAAGATTTAAAGATCTGAATGAAGAGCCCAATGAGCTCAATAGAAATCTTTCCACTGATGTCATATGGCTTTGGTCCTAAACCGACAGAGGTCATTAAACCGCTCTCTTGTTCCTTGCTTTTTCTCTGTCAGTCGTTGCAATCTCACTATGATGCCATTCAAGCATTCATGGAAAATGGACTGTTTTTTTATAGAGTCACATTAGCAAGACGTGATAGCCAACAACAATATTCAAGAGTACAGATATTCACTTTTCAGTACATTCCAGTTAATGCCACATCTTGGTTCAGTCAGCTAGCACCAATGAGATCATTTTTGGCTCCTTACTTGCAATCTAGTGTTTGGAAATTAACAGTCTTGAACTCCATTAAGAATTTCAAGTAAAGAACAAGTCGGTTTGCAACATCCCTTACCCATTTCAAATATCTCTTAAATCCCGGTTTATAATGTCAAATTTAAAAATGCACAGTTATATTCGCATGAAAATTATGGCATAGAAAAGAGTGAATTTTATTGAATTTTATTTACTTTCCTGTAAAGGATTTCCTTTTATTCTTTTGTTCTTATCTTTATGCAGAGGTTTTCTTTTTGCCTATCACACCCCATTTATCTGTGTGCTCAAGAATAAAGCAATAGCAGCAAAGTGCTTCAGAGAATTTGGGATCATTGAATGCAAACTGCACTCTCACTGACCCTCAGGAAAAAGGTACCTTTAAAATGTGTTTTATCTGAGAATAGAAATTATATAATGCCTTTAAATGATAGCAGTGATAACATCTGTAAAGTTTCTAAAATCTATTCCACAAAAAAGTAACTCAGTGATCCTGGAAGTTTTAATAAATCACAAGCAATTAAAACCGAGTGTGAGGTAGACGATAGATACGTCTTCACTTCAAACCCCGTAAGCTCAGCATTGTGCCTTTCAAGGCTTTTTACATGATCCAGAAATAAATCCTGATATATAGGTTAGAGTGAAACATGAGAGTGCACAGACAGAGAAACACTGCTTTGTAGGAAAGCAATGCACAGAACAGCTTCAGGCTTTAAAAAGCTAATAAATCTGGCCTCCTGCAGATGCTATTCAACTAACTTACCATTTCTGCCCTCAGTGCATCTGTCTGGTTCACTATACGCCATGAAATGTGTTAGGAAGTTCATTATATCTATTATCTAAGCTAGTGCTGAGTGGGAAATATTACCAGCTAAAAAAAGAGTCGGGGGTTGGGGGAGAGCTCCCTGATTCTTTTGAAAGTATCCTATAATACTGAGGGGTTTTGTTTCTATGCCCTTAGGGGTGAAAAGTAGTGAAAATAGCTGTATTTCATAGAATTAAGTATGTGACTCAACACCAGAGCAGTTCTTGATTTCTCCATGAAGTAGAGAAAACAGCAATAACCTGTTGTATATATCTTTTGAGTGACTGTATGGTAATTAAACTGGGCATTCAATATGTTAACGAAGTAGGGAAGCTACTTAAAAAAAAAAAAATTAAATCTTTTAGGAATACTTATGGGACATCACTGCAAAGTAAATCAGTCAGCAAACAATTTAGTCACAAAACAATGAAGAGATTACCCCATGTGCCTGCACATACGACACTGGCCTGAGGCTTAACTTGTAAGCACAGCAATAATGAGTTTTATTTTCAGGAACCTATTATACTAAAGAATCTGCATCTTTAGAAAGCACATACATAATTACTAGGAATTCTGATCACAGACAAGTGACCTCTCTAAACTTAAGCAAACCAATAAATCATTTTGGCTAGATTCCATTTTATATTTAGCACTAGCAAGTTCCAAGCCAGTTTTGTCTTCCAGACTGTGTATTGGGACAATGCTGCTATAGTGACCAATGCAGGAAAACTACTTTTAAACCAAAGCTTTCCATTACTAATTACTACACTGAATGTGCAGTTAGTAAATTCAGTCCAAGTAATTAAAAAAAGAATAATCCAATGCTAGCCTTCTTACTCTAACAAGTTGCCAGTAGTTCCTATTTAAAATCCTCCTCTTTATGGTGATGAAAATGTAGTACCTTGAATTATACATGCTGTATCTTCCTCAGTGCTAGTGTTATGCTCCACTTCAACAGGTTAGGTTAGCAATTTGTGGGTTTAGTACTGAAAATTATCTCCCCTGTTCTCCTGAAGCACCTCATTTGAACAGTAACATGATGAGGTGAGGTGGGAGCACACTGGCAAGGGGGAATACTTCAGACTCTTACTTTCTGTTTTCACATGATTTTCTAAAGAAAAATGAATCCAAAAGAAACAGCCATTTTCTGAATCATAATAGCTAACTTCCTGAATGCAAATCAGGGAGTGTTCTGAAATAAAACTTTTAAAAGGCTGTTCTGAATTTTAAGGCTATAAAAAGTATTGAAACACCCCTTCATTTAGAGAAAACTAGTCAACGCACAGATTTATAAAACTGCAAAAGTTATAAAGCCTAAATGTAATCTGATAACCAAATATTTATACACACAAAGCAAACAAACATACATACGTACATATGAAATTGGACTTCAGTAGAAAAAGGACTAGGTTTTTCAGAAGCATTTAATAACTAATAAAAATACTTGTAAAAAACTAAACAAAAGTGAGTTTCATGTACTAGCTCATAAACAAATTTTACCACCAATAAATTTATAAAGATTTAAAGAAAATCTATTTTCCCCAAATAGATGTGCCAAAAATTTCATAGAAGATTCCTATTCAGTGTGCTGGCAGACATTTTCAAAGGCCAAGGAAAATTACTTTAATAAATATATGGTTGCCACCATATATTGTGCATCACAGCAAAATTTCACAGGAGAAACGATGAACAAGACTGAGTTCCAGAGTACTAAGTTCTACAGAAAGTGCTTCATTCATCTTCTCAAGAAAACAGCATTAGCAGAACCCAAAGAGAAACTCAGGCTTGAAAATGCTAATCACATACATACTTGGATAAGAAACAATTTCAGTATCTAAACAAGTTAAATACGTTTGAAACAGAAATAAATAAATTTAGAAGCAGTGACATCCTAATTAGTATTTTCATGTTTAAAGATTTGAAAGTGTTCTTGGTTCTTCTAATATTTATGAGGAGGCTGGCCTTGCCAACAGTGGTAATGCCACTGTTGCCAGCTCAAGGATTTTTAAAGCTCAGGGCAAGCTAAAATCTGTCTGTCTAGCATGGCCTAAAAACCATTCACACAATAAAAAGTCCAATAAACACTTCATTCCCTCTAGCAACCACCTGCTCTACCCATATGTGGTAACTAAAGATTTAGTATAAGCCCTACCTTCTTCACTAATCATTACTCATAGATGAAAGCAGTCTTTGGTTTTTAAATGGCATGGCCAGTGTATGAAGAAAGCAAATTACATTGAATCTCATTCACTAAACCCACGTTCCTGCCTTTACCTGAGGAAATGTGTTAGTCTTTGGAACACAGAGTACAAATATTACTACTACATTGGACATGTCTTTATTCTATAACTGGGATATAAAAACTCCAGAAATCTATTGTCAGTTTCTCATGTTAACAGAATGAAGGAGGGAGAATGGAAGAATCACAAAGAGAAACGTTCCTCCACGTTCATTATTTTAAAGCATCAAGGGGAATTTGCTTTATAGTGCTGGCTCAATCATCTCAGGATTCCATGCACCACAAACTATAACATGCAAATAATGGCCTAGTGGGGGCTTTAGGAGCTATCCACGGACAATTCAAATTACTTGCATTAAGTGGATGCCTGGCCCCTTAAATATCTCCGTAATTTTCTAATATCTTATTAGTCTGCAAAACATTTCCAATTACAAAGTTTATTTTCACCAAGTTTTTGTGTCTTCATACCAGACAGTATAATTCATTTTATAGCTTGTTGCATTCATCTGCCTGCCATTGTGGCATACAGTTCATTGGACGTTTTAAGTTTCCTGTTATGTTAATACGTTTTTTCAAGCATCAATGACTTGGATGTAATTAAAAGACTCCTAGAATGAAACAAGTTCAATCCTCAAGTATAATAAAATCCAAGAAACAAGGGAAAACAGAGTAGTTGTGAGAGAGGAAGAAAGAGTAAACAATAAAAAATAAGCATGCAAGGTTTTGAAATTGCCAATCAATGCAAAAAGTTAACTGATCCAGTGTTTAAAGACACTGGTCATTTTTAATGACTCATACAAATGGCCAGTTATGGAAGTTAGGTGACATAAAGAACAAGTTTAAATTGATAGTTTTATTCACTGGATACTGTTACAGGTGTTTGGCCTCTACCATCAATTCAACACTTCTGAAAAAAACCCTAAAATTTGGAAAATCACCACCTCGTATTTCCCCTGCAAAATTTTCACTTGGTTTTTAAGAATGAAGCAAATGAATGATGTCAAAGGAAGCTTTCCTGTTGGAGCATAGTGCCCATCTGCAGCTAATCTTGCAATAAGTATTTGTGCTCAGCTTTTTTGCAAGCATCTTCACAAATCATGAAAAATAGCCAGAGATGGTTGGAAGCAGTTACTGAGCAGCAGAGTCCTCATGACATTGTATTGTGATATAAGGCCTTCAGTCTTCTTTGCTGTCCATTTCATGTTTTTCCCTAAAATTACATTAACTAAACAAGGAAGAAAATGAATGCAAAATAGTATGATGCCTGCCACTAGCTCCCTGAGATCAAATATGTACATAATTACATACATCACTGATGATCTTTGTCAGTGCAACACTAAGTCAAAGTAAATGTCTGCAAAGATTTCATCTTTGTCACAACTTGAAATAAAATGTCCATACTAAACATGTGCAGAACAAAACAAGGAGCCTAGACTTATTCATCAGTTTTGAATGCCAAGTGTCTCTTTGCACATCATGCAATGAACATCAGACCTATATAATGGAAATGCACGATGTCAGCTGCTGTGTCTGGATGCTGTAAAAGGATGCAAAATAGCCTGATGCTGTACTGAAATTGACATGGCCTACTATATTGGGAGTTTCTGCTGTCTCAGAGGGAGCCTGGGGACTTTTGGGGGACATGGCTGTCAAACCAAGCAGCCAAGACTGCCCTGTGAAGGGAGCCCTGTCAACTTCATTTCCATCTTCCACAGAAAATTTTTCTCCATGCTTTTCATATTTGGAAAATCCATGTGCTTACATCAGCTTCAAAACCAAATATTTAAGTTGCCAGCCATGTGAAACAAGCTTCCTCCACAGTTCCTTTCCATCAAACTGAAGTGAAGCTAAATAGTATTGCAATTGCCTCAGTGGTACGTTTCCTGGTTAGAATCATCACAAGACCAACTCATTCCTACTTACTACGAAAAAACCCCCAAACAAACAGAAACCCAAAAGGCTGAGTCTCTGCCACCTCAACATCAGCGAACTACTGACTAGTCCTCCTCACATGTACCCGCACATTTATACATATCATACACTTCTTCTTATCAAAAGCTTGGTGCTCTCATGACAGACTAAAATGCATTATACAAGAGATGCTACATATTCAGTACAGGAAATAAACCCATTCTGACCACAAGAAGTTGCTAGTGGCATATCTCTAGACTTTGCAAAATATACTTGCCAACTTAGTTTCACTCAAGTAATCTGGAAGGGAAGGGAAATCAGTATGGAAATCAAGATTTCTGTGCAGCTGGTATTCACACAGGTGATTTTACAACCATTTCTTAAGCTGTCTTAGCTAAACCCAGGAGAAATGGAAAGAAATGAAGGCTCCCCTCCAGAGTCACACACACCAAAAAAAAATTTACAAAAAAATGAGCCAGAAGAATAAGTAACTTCAATTGTATCCTTAAATCTCATTGACTATCTTGTTATTAATTTATGATAAGGAATTCTATACAAATTTTAAATAGTTTGATGTCCTAAAACATGTTTTGAGATTTTTTGATGAACAGATATTTTAGTCATACCCATTTGTGGGGGTTTTCTTTGTTGCATGTATGAGAATCCCAGGCCTTATTAGTTTTCACAGACCAAGAAAATAATAAAATCAAATTAAGTGAGTTTTTTTCTGAATAATAATTTCAGGGCTGGACCCATTAAGAAGGAAAATTACTATTCTGTAGTTATTGGTCTCTTATAGTCAGATCTCTATGTCCTGTTTCTATTCCTAGATATTAGCTGTACTGTAGTGTAAACACGGAAACAGATGCTATTTTCTGTATTTTCTCTGGTAAATGTGACATAATCCGAGTATTCGTAAGTGAATTTAGAAATTAACATTCAAATAACTTATTCTTATATGAAGAAACCACGTTTGAAGTGCTGGGGGTGCTCTTCAACACCTACAAAGAAAAATTGTAACTTATATTGATACTGTGGATCAAACCAAGAAAAAGCTACGGTTTGTTTTTTGAAAGTTCTGGATCCTTTGAAACTGGGGTACTTGGCATTATCAGGTGCTTCTAGTCTTTGTTGTGATATACACATCAGAAAAATAGACCTATATCTAATTGTATTGTACCTAACTCACACGGTTAAGGGTTTCCAGTTAGGTACTGCAAGCTCTTCCCAAGCAGTAAAAGTTAAGGTCTTTGGGAAAAGTTTCTGGAAGGCCCAGTCCCGTTGCCTTTGGCATGCTTAAGGCATGTAAACCACTTGTAATGGAGCTGTCTAGCATCACTACCAAATAGTTTATTTCCTTTATAAAAACAATATCAAATACCTAATTTTCCATTTCTCACCCACTTTTTAAGTTAAAATAATTATTTAATCAAGCCTCATGATATACGGATATATACAATGTATGGACATGGAAAACACCTATTCCAGGCAATATAAAAGTCACAGTTTTCAAAGCACAGGTGAAACTCGGGGCATCTCCATTTAATTGACTTCTAAGAACACAGGTTTGTCTCACTGATGAACAGGTGATGTAATGGTGCCTCCCCTTGAAGCACTGTGACAGAGTGAAAAAAAAATATTTATTGTAATGAATGTCACTATCAACATTCAAGCTGAAAAATAAAGACAAGCATACTCATCCTGCAGCTCAATTCCTATGGATGTATTAATTTTAGAATATTAGAAACCCCCATTACAGATAGCTTAGTTACACTTAATTTCTTAAGCAACATTAGTGTAAAGATTAGACTTCATATTAATCAATACCCATAGACAGCTTGCTTATGCACCCAAGTATATTTCCAATTACAAGCACAATTACATACTTTGTGATTAAGAAAAGAGTAAGCTGATCCTAGGATTCAGTAGAATAGAAGCCTCACTAAAGCCCACTAAAGAGCTAAAAGGTTTGGGAAAAGAATAGTGAGTATAAAAGCATCTAAAGCCCCAAACCATCCTAAGTACTGGAAAATCACCCAATAGCCTATTACAGTAAAGAAAGACGCTTTATTTCTCTGGAAAGACTGTGAGAATATGCCAAAACCACATATTGAAGACAAAGAATCTGGCTTGATCTTGACAACTGCATTTTGTAAATGGAAATTGTCAGAAGAGACTACCAGGAAAAATCTTTAGTACATTTAATATGGTAATGTAGTAAATATGGAATTACTAGGGTATCATAGAATATCTCAAGCTGGAAGGGACCCATAAGGATCACTGAGTCCAACTCCATGCTCCTCATGGAAACATTTAAAACTAAACCCTATGACAAAGAGCATGACCACTTCCCTGTGGAACACATTCCAGTGATTGAGCACCCTCTCATTGAAGGAGCAAAATCTAATGTCCTGTCTGAACTTACCCTGCACCGGCACAGCTTCATTCCATTTCCTTGTGACCTATCACTGGTAACCATAGAAAGGAGATCAGCACCTACATCTCCGCTGTCCCCCGTGAGGAAGTTGTAGACTGGGATTAAGTCTCAGGCTTTGCTTCTCCAAGCTGAAGAGACCAAGTGACTTCAGCTTCTCTTCATATATCTGGCCCTTAAGACCTTCCACCATCTTTGTCACCTTCCTCTGGACACACTCTCAGTAGATGCCCTTCTAATACTGAGGCATCCAAAACTGCACACAGCACTCGAGGTGAGGCCACGCAAGCACAGAGCAGAGCAGAACAATCACCACCCTCAACCAGCCAGTGATGCTGTGCCTGATGTACCCCAGCATATGGTTGGCCCTGTGGCTGCCAGGGCACACTGGTAACTCATACTCAACTCGCCATCAACCCAGACTCTGAGATCTCTTTCCATGGGGTGGCTCTCCAGTCTCTCAGCCCCCACCCTGTAAGCATAACAAGGACTACCCTGTCCCAGGTGGAGAATCCCTCGCTTGCTCTTGTTAAACTGAGAGTTTATAGAGTTGCTTATTGTCCAGCTCTTAGTCTCTCCAGATCTCTGTAAGGTCTCTCTGCCCTCAAGGGAGTCCACAGCTCCTCCTACTTTAGTATTATTGGCAAACTCAATGCACATTCAGCTCTTGTGTCCAGATAATTTATAAAGACAATTGAGCCTGTGTAGCCCCACTGGTGACTGGCCACCAGCTCTATGTAACCCCATTTACTGTAACTCTGAGCCCAACCCATCAGTGAATTGTCTACCCAATGTGTTACAGGCTTGTATAGCTGTATGCTGGACATTTTTCCCAGAAGGATACTGTGAGAGACCATATCAAAAGTTTTGCTAAAATCTGAAAAATCAACTTCAAAAATTAACATCAACTTTACTAAGTAACTCCTATAACTAAAATCACCTCCACACTTCTTCCACATCTCAAGCTACAGTATTATTCTCCCCGCAGAATAATAAGAACAAGATACAGCCTACTGAGGAATTCTGAGAAGTTTTTTTCAAAGCACTTTTCTGATGGTACATGGAAAGTAATCATGAACCACGTTATGACAGTTTTGGCTTCCCTACCCAAATAAAAGCAGCTCTGAGCATGGAACAAGCTTTAAACTGCTCTCATTACAGAGCCAGTTAAACACACTAGCAAAATACACCTGCAAGGAGATCTTAGAAGCAGATACTTTCAAAGTAATTTAACACATTAAATATTGAACGCTCTTCTCATATAGTATTCAATAAACAGAAAGGTGAAATGTGTTTTCTTTTCATGTAGTCTTTCTATGTTTCAGTAGATTAACTTTACTTTTCAATGCAAACAAACTAAGAAACAAAAGATAAGTCATTCATGTATGAATCAAAAGAGGAAAAAAAAGACATCAAGGAGGAATGAAAGTAACTGCACAGAAAACAGTCCTACATTTCAAGTATTTGCCTGTGTAACACTTGAAAAACATTTGATAATGATAAATGGATTCTCCTTTCTAAGAGCTGCATATCATGAAAGACTTTTGAAATAGAAAAAAGAGACACTAAGGTATTTTAACAAATATGAAATATATCTCAAAATTAAAATTTGGACATCAAGATAAATCATCATCTTTTAGGAGTGTTTTCTTAATGTATTTAAATGCCGTCTTTGAAAACCTAAACTGAAAGTGAAGCATAAATTTAAATTATTTCACTGTGCTACCAAGAAAAAGCAGTACAATTCTGAATTTCTTAACTTATATGAAGAGGTAATATCTTTTAATAACTACAGAACATAAAAAACCCAACACAGAAAATACTCATACCTTATAGGGTCTGCACAATGAAAGAAATTACAGTATAAAACTGAGGAAAGGTAAACTGTGGGTTGTTAGCTATCTGCAGTGATTTCCCCATATCGAGCTCTGATAAGGCTGCAAAAACTTGGTCTCTTACAGAGAAGTCCTAAGAGATATATAAGGTGATGATGTGAGTGGAACTGGATAAAGTCATTTCTGCTAGGTTTATCATACAACAAAATATTTCTAAGCGTGTGTAGGTTTTCCACCCAACACTTACACATGGGCGGATTTTCTTGTATTTGATCATTTGTCTGGTATTTTAGATGTACAGATAAAACAGAGAGAACCTACTCTGTCCACTCCTACTACATGATCAGATCAATGCTTTGCCTTGGGCTTTGAGCATGAGCAGGAACAAAAAGTGAGTCACACATAAAGGTGTAGGCTTGGAGCACAGCAGGCTGCCAGCCCGCAGAGCTCTGCCTCCACCAGCTGCATTAGCTTCTTGGAGTTGCAGCACATTTGTCCAGATTGCCATCACTGAAAAAGCAAGTTACTAGAGTTAATGTTCAGTTGTTATTCAGTCCCAAAATAGCACATCCATCTGCTGAAACAAGTGTATAATTACAAGACTTATTGTTACATAACCTATTTATTCCATACTGTTCCCTTGTCAATTTTGGAAGGTGCTAAGCCAAATTCGCTTTTGGGGCTTCCCTTCCATATAATTTAGATCAACTCACGATTCAAGCCATTATTTTGCTATTAGCAAGCATAAGACACCAAGGGAATGCGTCTAAACTATCAGGGAGAAACAATTCATCTGCAAAATGGCCCATTGATCACTATTTCCTGAACCATCTAATTTCAGCCAATCATTCTTCCACAACTCCAACCTACACTGCAAGCCACAGCTTCTGCCTGTATCTTCAGAGAGGTCCTCTGAGGTTGAGGACAAGGCTTGTTGCAAGGCTACAAAACTCACTCTAGATGCTGAACCTCTGTATCAAGCTTCCTCCCCACTGTTTTTTAGGTTTCCAGTTCTTGAATTCTTCCTCCTTTCTGTTTTCTTCCTCATTCAGAGATATGGTAGTCCAATATGTGGTGATAGAACTGAGACTACACCATTTCAATCAGTTCTTGTTAGAACTCTTAACCTCACTTGATTGTTTATACTTAAATTTCATTTTAATTGTATGATTTCTTAACAATTCAACTGAAGGTCAGCACTCCAGTATCACTATGTCTCCTAGCACCAGTTCAAAACACAGGTTCTTAGAATGCTGCTTGCCCTCTCTCCAGTTCTAGCAGTGTGCTAAAGTAATCACACAGCTCAATCACACTGCAGGCCCCAAATCAGATGTTAATGCAACACGACACTACCAGAAATTGCTGAGAGAAGCCATCTCAGAGCCAAGGAACAAAATAATTCACAATGAGCAGACACATTTCATCTAATTCTAGTCACCTATAATGATGTTGACTTCACAGACAATCTCATCCTCCTGCACAGTTAAACATTAACCAGAAGAAATATTCTAAAAGAGTAACAGAAACTACAATTCAGAGACCAGAAAAAGATATAAACTTGTCTATTACTAAATTCTGGGCAAAAGAAGCCTTACTGAAGAGGTTTTCATAATCTAGAAAGTCAGATTACAAAAAAGTTAGATAATACCATGTATTATTTTATTTATATATATATTTAACTACTGAATGCTCATTTCATCAATGACATTAACTAAGATCTGATCTGCTGTATAATTTTGAGTAGTGTACTTCAAGTAGGAAGCTGGTTCAGAAAAGGAAATCCTATACAATCTTCTGGATTTAATCCATATTAAGATTTCAGTGTCTGACTAGACAAACAAGTTTGTCCCAATGCCGTGAAGCTCTGCACTTGGGCCTCCATGGGTTACAGGGCTGAGGCTCAGTAGCACACAGGCCAGCTAATTTAATTCTACAACAGCCCATCCAATGCAACGCTTGTTGAGGCTTTATTCTATTTTTCTAAGATATCTCAGGACTCTTCTCTTTGAAACAGAAAAGAATTTATAAAATAAAGGCTTAATACAGATTAAAATGAACAATAAGAAAATACAGTGTAATGCTTATACCTTTGCCAACAACACACCATAACAAGGTATTCATTAACTTTGCTTGTTATGGCTGATCACTAGAACAACCTGTATTAAAAATACCTTTTTTGTAGTTTTAATATTTCGTGCTTTTCATGCACATGAAAAAAGTTATTACTTGTGAACTAAAATTGATTTCAGAATATAAGAGCTATGCTATTATTTAATAAATTTATGGTTGCATACGTTCCAGAAATAGCTACTCATTCAAAAGAGGAGCTATCAATGTAACATAGAAGACTAAATGGACTGAAATCTGCCAAACAATGCAAACAGTTCACATGTTATTTCTTCAAGAGTATGTATTTGCCCAAGGGCTTTCATTAATGGCAATCACTGAAGTACGTAATGAAGCAAAATTCTACAAGTCAGAGAAGCCCATCATTCTTTCCTATCAAACCAAAGGCATTAATATTTGACATCTATAAACAACTCTCCCATGCTTTACAAGCTAAGGTAAGTCCAGCCTTGCATTTACATTTTGTGAGGGCAAAAGAAGAAATCCAGCAAGCATGGTCCTTCCCCCAGGTATGACAACTGTTCCTACGACATTTGACAGAATTAATATTAATTTATATTTCTTGTAAAATTATACATTAATAACCAGCTTTTCACAGCCAAAATCCTATGCCTTATGTAAGCATGAAACGTAACACCTGCCTTGAGAAACCACTGTTCTCAATAAACAGGAATCCAGGGAACTCTGTAACATTTTATAAATATAAAATATTACTGTAAGATATAGGCAAATATATTTTGATACTTTGAGGTACCAGATCAGGGTAGCTTTATTGACACAACTAAATTTATTTGAAAAAATTCTGTGGGTTGTCAACTTAGAAATTTTTCATTATTTAACTGATAAATTATTAGGAATGTTTTGGTACTAATTCCTTGCTTGACATAATGACTGATGTAATAATTTGATTTATGATTCACTCACTAGCATGTCAAATATAATTTAATATGTTAGCATAGCATAACTGGTAGGAGGAGGGAGATACGGTAAATGTTGTCTTAAATTACAATTTCCCCAAAATAAATTGATACAAAAGTAGATGCTATGGATTGAAATTCTATAGATTGCATTTAACTCCCTCTTTCTGAAAGGAGGACAGGCAACTATTTTTCTTCTATAGTCACACAGCAGGCATTTTATCAGATTAACTTAGTAACTGAGACATTCCTTACACAGAAATTTCCATAGAATTGGAACCAATGGCTAGCACTCAACCATTGCAAAAAAAAAATCTTCAAAAATGAAAATACACTCTTTTCACTAATATTGCTTTTTACCCTTGTCTATACTTTGCCAGTGGAACCATATCTGCAAAAGGTTTAAAGCACAGTTTTTGTACCTAATTCAAAAGCTTTTACGCAAGTACGTATGCTCTGAATCCAAAAGTATCAGGATAATCCATGCAAACTTCACCCATTACACATTCCTGTATACTGTTCAAGAACAGACAGTTGAGTTATAAAGAGTGGCCACAGATGGTACAGGATCAAGATACATCTACAGTGAATGCCCTAAACACTTAAGTAAAATTCATCTAAAATGTTGTAGTATTTGTGTTTCTTTGTTTCAAACATTCTGAAGTCTAATACATTATTGGCTCCACAGTATCTGCAGCTCTTCTACTCTGTAGGAGAAATTAACCAAATTGCATCAGGTGATCATACAAAAACACGTGCTATGAAGAAATCACTCCTCTTGGGTCTGAGAAGGACGAAAGCTCTTAAGGAACATCTTCATTTTTGGTAGCCTGGATATTAACTGTTTCAGATGCATGTTGTTAATAGTATAAACCTAAACCCAACAAAAGCATCTTTTACCAANCTACTGTTAAGATTATCATTTTACAGACAGCATTTGAAGAACGTGGAAGGATAAAGGAAAAACAGAGCACGAAGAAGGGCCAAATAGCATTAAAACCAGAGGGAAGTATTTCTGAACAGACACTAAATTGCACTCTAGACTTGGGTTTAGACTAGTCTAGACAGACTAGTGTCTGTGAAAATTTTAAGTAATCAACACAAGAAGTTTTTCAAGGAAAAAAAATTGTTAGGCAAGGGAGAAAGAGAGCACCCCAGGAATCATCTACAGTCCTGACATGTTTCTTTCAGTTCTACAGCTTACCTTTGCATGAGCCATTCCATATTAAATTTAAATATCCTACTTACTTTATATAGCCCCTGTTACCATACTATCTAACCACTAGTTACGTGAAATAACAGGTTCAACAAGGTAAGAAATGCCGTAACACACATTTGGGAGGGGGGAAGACACACAGAGTGGTTAAGTGTCTTGCCCAAGATCAATTACAAAACCCACTCTAAAGGAAGAAATAAATGTGTCTCACATATTTTATACTACTGTATGTATTTTGAGAGGAAAGGGAAGATCAGTAAACAAATACTGAGGCTAGAAACAGCTTTTGCTCAATCTTTTCATTAAGAGGTGTCCTTCAATTAAAATAAAATCGAAAAAGAGTTTTGACCCCAGGTATCACAATAAAAGAAAAAAAAATCATTAAAAGGAGAAAAACTCTCAGAAAACTGAGATGTTGGTTGAAGTTCAGCCATTTAATAGTTGAGAATATGAAAGCAGTGAATTAGAAAAAAAATCTATCCCAAGCCCCATATTAAAAACACATTGATTCAGAAGCCCACCAAAAATTTTTTTTAAAAAATTGTATTTGGTAGATGTCTCTTGGGCAAGAATGGGTATTGCATCCCAAAGGAAAGATTTGTGCCTTGCTGGTTGCAAATGGAGGAGCAGCAAAAAGAGGAAGCATCTCCTACCAGTTCAGCATAGCTATCTTTCAATAGGTTTGGGAAAAATGTCAGAAAGGACTGATTTATTGTTCTGTCTTTACTTGCTGTGAAGACTTTCTTAACAGCAAAACTCTTCATCTTCCTGCATTTAGATTTCTTTCAAAATTTTCAACTGACTGTCTTGGCTGTTTAAATACAAGCTTTTCAGAGAAGAGATTGTTCCATATTATTACAATTTTCTGACCTTTCTACCTGGCATCAGTCTCAGGTGGGGCTATTAAGGGGCAACATACTGTCAATGCAGGAGTTAACTAACTAACACCACATTTAAACATGCCACTGATTCATCTTCAAAATACATCTTTTTCACCAAATTAACTAACACACTGAATCAATACAATATGAATGGGCAATGTGAACCATAAGGTTTCTCTGACTGTATTTAATACATGGCAGCACGCATTTCTTAACATGCGCTTATCAGAATGATCTTTTTTCTTCACTTAGGTAAAAGTTTCCCCCAGCATTTACAAAGTCTACTTACATGAGAAAAGCTTTGAGAAACAGATCTGAACATCCTCTGACTAGGCAGAGGAAATCTTAAAAAGCTACAGGAATAGATGCTGGACCACAAGAAAACACAAAATAACTTGCTTGGTCTAGTCAATAGGCAGATGTTGCCGCTGGAATCAGGTGCTATGTCCTAACAGCTTGAAATAGTGTCAATGAGAAGCTAACTGAAGTAAGTATGGAAATCACCAAACCATCCATATTTAAAGTCAGTAAAGTAAGGATCCTGTGGCAGGAAAGAAATAGCAGTGACACTGATAAGGCTTGAATAAAAGCTTGTTGTGTTTGGATATAGACGTTCCGAAGGCAGTAGATCTGGCAGAAGTGTCTGAAGAGACAGACCTCCCAGATGATATTTTTTAAGTGCTTCCCTAATGGGAAAAACACTGCCGTCACAGACCTAACCCTCATGATTTTTCGTGACAGAGAACAGACAGATATAAGACCAATCAATCTCATAAGGCAAGCTGAGAAAACTGGTGATGCAGATCACACTTACATTAGACTAAATATAAAGAGCATCCATATAAAACATCCACAGAAAGTGCTACTGTAAACCTGAAGACTTCAGCAAGCTAATAAAACATTAATCCTTGTCAAACTTAAATATCTTCTATTTTTAAGAGTTCATTTGGCTGCAAATGGCTGTCATCCCTAATCCAAGTACTGTGCTTGGAGCAGATGTTGCTTTAATAAAATGATCTGTGCTGGAGATGCTTATAAAACTGCACACAACAGCACAGGATTTACTGCTTCAATGCTCATCCTCTTAGATTTCAGGTTCTGCTCCTCTCAATGGAAACTTTCTATTAGGCTGACAAAGGCAGATTTCAAAACACAGTGCAACAGGCAGACCACTGAGGGAGTAGCTACATGGATAAAGTAGTGAAAGGCATGGTCATCATAACAGGCACGAAACCCAGAGCAAGTAGAATGTACTGCTTCGAACACCAGCTTCACGTCAGTTGTTTAGCTAGCATGTCAATCACCAAAAAAGAGCAGACCTATTTTGGAACACTTGTCATAAGTAAATTCAACTGAAATTAATCAATCATTTCAGTGACGTAGTGGATGAGAAGATACCTTTATTCTACTCTTGAACCACCAGCTGTGATTGGGGGCTTTTTTGTTGTGGTTTTTGGAGGGGTTTTTGTATGTTGGTTGTTTGCTTGGTTTTCTTTCCTCTTGGAAAGCAGTTGTAGTGTTTACATTAATTTTTAACTGGGACAGATTTAGTAGGGCAGATTATCACCAGCCTCACTTATCACAAAGCATGGTCAGGCAACCACGTAGTTTCCTATTCCTTCCCAGTTAGATCAAAGCTGCTCACGTACACATGCAAACTCTGAAAGACTTGAAACTGCTGGATATACTCTATATGGACTTCAGAACTATCAGGACAGAGGACATGATATTGAGGTGGTGACTCAGGAGGCAAGTGAAAGAAGAACTGGCACGGTGAGTTTCCTTGGTTATGTAGGTTGACTATTCATTCATACAATTTGACCTGCTTAAAAAAATTAAACCAAACACTTGTATTTCCTAAATATACTACACATCTGGAAATGCATTTCATGCATTTGGCAAAGATATGATTAATGACATTTTTACCAGTTGTGAAGTCTAAGGGATCCCTTGAGAGAATATTCTGGAAGGGCTCTGAAGTTTGGATGCTTAGATACAAAGTAGAATTAATCATTTATGCAATACTATACCTTTAAAAATCAACAAGAACAAACTGCATAGGCAGCCACATGTGCATAAATATACAAATGTCATTCAACATTTTACAGAATCTTTGAAAAACTGAAGAACTGAAGAGTATGCTATCTGACAGTTAGAAAGAATGCTTACAATCAATACTGAAATTCAGTCTCGCCTATCATCTAGATTGAACTTTTGTGAGCACAACCCACAATTTATAGGGAAAACTGAAGATATTAAAAAGTCTACACGCAAGATTAATTTAGAATACTACTTTCATTAATGAAAAAAAACTAGATTTTAGAGGGTTGTCATGTTAAGCTTAACCAATTTTAAAGCATTTAACAGATTATAAAGAATTCACAGCTACTGCAATTATAACTCCCCTTCAATACAGTATTACCACAAGAGAAAGAAGAGGAAGCAAGGATATGAACTGACAGACAGAAAATAAATTAACACTCAAACCCAAAAATTTCTACTTCACAAATACTACCTACTTTCTAGGAATATACTAATTGAATGCAACAGCTCAGACTGTTTGCCTCAGAATTCATAAAACAAAAACCAGTCATATAATCTCCCTTGCCACTTAGTCTGTTATTCTGAATGTCTCTCTCTATGACACTGTTCCTCCCATGATTTTCCTCTTCTTTCTGTCAATATCTGAGGCTTTTAGCCTCTCACTGTTCTTCTCTGCCTTAAATTCCAAAATCATGCTTGGCTTTTCTCTTTACATCTCCAGGTACTCAACCGCAGTAGGGTGTAATAATGCTTTCCATCCCTCAAAAGTACAAACCACCACGTGTATTTACTTAACTAAAGGTCAACAATATTCAGGAATAACCGCAGTCAGAATTCAGACGTGTGCTAAAACTAGAAAAGGGAATAAGAACACCATCCACGCTTGCACTACAATGTGTTAAAAAAAATTTAAATATATAAATTCTAAATTTCATTATCATGAACCCATGAAGTTCTAGCTAGTTTCTGGTGGTATGACGGGAGAAAAAGAAAGATTGATTTCAAGGGTCAAATATGTTTCCAGTTTCAGAACTAAGTTTCAAGATAATTAATTCTCAATAGGAACTCATTACACTTTGTAAATGAATTCATCTATTCACCATCATTTCAGTGACAAAGGTTCTTGATACATAGATTAAATTCCCAATTGAACCTCAGTTCCATCACCTCGTACTCTCACCTCTCCTCAAATTGAAAATACAAGTCATTCATTTGGAAAACCTATTAGATCCTTATTAATAGAACAATGACCTGATCAAAATGTCTGTCTTCCTACTCAGTGAAATTTTCTGTTCGCTTGAATTTAGAATAGAGAACTGCCACAGTTAACTCTTTGCTGACACTTACAGTATTATTTAATTACAATAACTTTACATTTGCATCACACAATCCACATACACAGTAACATCAGTTAAACCAGCAGGTAAAATCAGAGATCTATTAAACAACAAAAGGACCACGTCATTAAGCAGATTGGCTTAGCGGTCACTTTCCTATCTCCCCCAGTTTTTATATGTCTAACAACATCAATGCCTTCAGGAGGAATTTTAAAAGTAACAAGGAATACCTAACAAATAAGAATATTTCTTTTCTACCTCAGGCAGCTGGCAGTTGTTTCCTGTGTTGGGGGTTTTTTGTTTCCACATGCTTACATTACTGCTAAATCTTTTTTATAGGTGATGGGATCAGTACTATTCATAGTATATTGAGAGCACACTAGCAGTATTTATAGTATCCAGTCTGGCAGAGTTTAACCAAGCTTTAGAAGGAGCTCTTATGTTATATACAGAAAAGCTTGTTTGAAAGCCTCTTGATGGAATTTCTTGGTGGTATTTTAAACTTGTTTCATGCCTTCTACACTGACATCAGTGCAGAAGAGGTTACATTAATCAAAGCAGGTTTGCTCACTCCATGGGCCCTAATCTTTATGCGATTAGAGATATGCGTTCAAAACCCAGCCCAGTTTCTGAGAACTTTTATACACAAAAGCCTTCTTATCAAGGGTGGTTCTAAAATGTGTCACTATTCATTTTCTGGTTTTGACCTTTTTTATGTTTCATAACAGGTATTATCTAAAATTCCCAGTTCTTAGGACACTGCCCTGATTGACTCCAAAATTAATATCAAGGGTAAGGAAATGCTGTTCTGCAGGCAGATAATAATTCATTACTATGTTCCATGTACTAAGATGCTTGTTAGTATGCAGCCTAAACAGATATTTCACTTATGTGCCTGTATGCAAGCAACAACACTCTTGCTTCGAACTAATGATGAAATAAAGGCGGAAGATTGAATATATGAGGAAGCTTGTTTTATTATCACAGAGTTTTTGATGAATCTTGTATTACCAGTATGTTCAATGCCGTTCAGCATAGTCCTAAGGCATCCTCTCTGAACAAGACTTTTCAGCAGCTAAAATTTTCATCTCCTGCCTGAGATCTTCAGAAAGGACAGCAATATTAACATTGCCAAACCTTCACCAAGTTAACTGTGACATCTAATGATTGGACACGTATACCAGTGTGTCAAGTATTCCTCCCTCAGACCTCATATGGTCATAGTGCTAGGTTAAATAAAATTACTTTTTAATATCACAGTAACAAGACAAACGTTCAGAGAGTTACGTACTGAAAAACGTAACTAACTCAGTTAACTTTCAGAGACACTGGTGCATTCGAGTTAAACTAATTTCGTGAACTTCCACGTGCTCTAATGTTCTGATGAACCTCTTTGCATTCTGCCCAACTATTGTCAGCCGTGCCAGTGACGGGGGACTAATAACTGAGGGATCAAATTGTGGCACTCACTCAATGGCAAGCAGCAATACCAAACTGAACTTGTTCTAAAATAGTGAATACTGCTTCCAATTACCATTTATGCTGTCATTTTTTAATGCACTATTTAGCACATCATACTGTGTCTAATACAGGATCTTCAACATGCTCCTGGTAGGATGATGTTAGAAGACAATCTCACATGAACAAGTAACGAGGGAAATAACATTTCCAGATCATAGAGAAGCAACTGATTTATTTTGAGGGATCTGCAAAGAGCTGGTGGTTTAAATCATAAAAAAAAAAAAAAAAAAAAAAAAAAAAAAAAAAAAAAGAGAGAGAATAGTTGACAGTCCTTCATTATAGAAGCCAAAAAATCCTGAAATCACAGCAATAGGGAATTACTTCTTTTGTAAGCAATCTGAAAATGAGAACAGAGTGGCTTTGGTGCTGTTAGGAACACTTGGAGTAATTACAAACAAGCAGTTCCCAATGCAGAGTCCTAGGATTTAGATACTGTCAACTATTGAGGCAAAACACTTCCTGGTTAAAAATACAAAACTACAAAACGCAGTAAAATACACAGCTGGAAGCACTGTTGGCCAGTCCCCAGAAACATTTTCTACTAGTTTTGAAAAGGACAAGATCTCTTCAAACCCTCCCTTGGAGATCCTTCTTCTCAGAAGTAACTTCAGCTGCCAACTAATCACAAAATCACCCCTGTAAAAACCAGTAAGAAATGATCATACCTATAATTAAGATAGTCTGTAGGCAAGAAGTAATCTGGATTAGTCCTCCTAGCCTATGGTTTTTTGCTGATTTCTTTTATATGCCTTTTTATTCCTGCCTTATCTCACTCTGAACAGATTTTACACAGACTTGATCGTTCACCAACAAAAACATGAGGCACTACAACAGTAGTGATTTACATTGCTAATCACTGGTTTCAGTTACTTTAAAAGCTTAATTGGTGGGTTTTCTTTTTTTCACAGTTACCAAAAGAGACACCTCATGAAACCTGGTTAGGTTGTTACAGTTTAAACACTATGGGATTAATTCCCTGTTAGCCTAACGGTATCTTTACTTTTTCCACTAACAGAAAAGCTAACACTATTTTAAAAAGCACAGTAAGACATCAGTCAAAATACCGCTTTCAGTTGGAGGCTCTCCCTTGTTATTCTTGTCTTGGGCATGTCAAGGTAAGTTATACAATGAGGAGAAAGGTCTACAAAAACCATGCCCAAGTGAAACAGAGCACTACTTGCCATGAACTTTCTTTTATTGTCCTTTAAGGGGTGGCCAAGAGTGAGTCCAATGAAATCTCAGATTAAGAAGAAACAGCATTTACTGGGATGATGCATTATGGCACCGATAAAGCTTAATTTGAAAAAAATCAGGAAAAGCTCTTACCAAAAACCATTTTTGCAGCCTGCCATAGGATGTGATAGCACAGTGATGTGTGAGAAAACACCATCCAAGGGTGTTGAAAGCAAAAGAACTACGTAACTCTTTTTAATTTCCTGACCTCACAGCTGTCAGAAACATACAGGATATGTTGCCTTTAAGGACCACAAAAAGCCACAAATGTGCATCCTGTGACCATCACGCTCACCTGTATTCATCTGCAATGGAGTCCATGTGTACATTTTAGGCCATCATGAAAGAAACCAGGCAAGAGCTAGGATTTCCTGTCATTTCAAACTTTAATACCCAACACTAATGTAAAATGAGAACTTGTTAGATTTGAGGTTTAGGTGTGGGTTTTGGGGCATTTTTGCGGGGTGTGCGAAACAGTGCCATATTAAATGGAAATTCATACTCAGGGAACATACATGAAAAAACCTGCCCTGTTTCCTTAGAAAGATCATAGTAAACCATAGCAGGACAAATGCATATTTACTTTTACAGCTCTAAAACAAAAAACAAACAAACCCCCATAAACCACGGCAAAAACCTCTCGGAGGCAACACTAATTTTGTGCTCCAGTCCACAATCATGTCCTGATTTGCTTGACAGGCTGGTCTTACCTCTTGCACTAATTGCAATGTTTATAATTTTTTGTTTCTTCTCTCTTCCACTACCTATTCCCTCTTTTAGTGGGCAAGTGCAATTAGGGTTACATATCCTAGGACTGACAGAAATTTCTTGGTCTGCCTCTAAATCACATTCTAATACAAGATACCTGCTGTAGATCAAAACTACTCGAATATATTTAAGAAAGGGCTAAAAGTAAATGAGCCGCAGGTGACTTTCTGGTCAGGACAGTAAGAAGTTTCAGTTCCTCAAAAGCAGATTGCTAAACATGCTTGGCTTTCTAAATTTCGTAACTGATTTCAAGCCACAAGCTTATTATTCAGATATGCTGCACAGATTAAGCTTTGCTATACAGACGGCTCTTGAAAGGCTCATGAAATTAAGAAATCCATCTTAATTAAGTAAATATACTTGATGGGTTATAGATGTGTGCATAGCAAATGCTGATGCTTGCATACCTGTAATTGTTCTATAATCATGTCATACTACTCACTTGAAAATCAGAAGATTCTTCAACAACCCACATCATTTACTTCATGACAGACTGATGTGAATTTTAGCTGCAGCAACTGGGACCACAAAGTATTGTATCAGTAGAACAGCCCTCTCCATGTCTCTGTTTAATCAGTTCATGAGTCACCTTGGAATACCAGGTAACCACTTGCAATTGTTGAAAGGTTCTGTCTTGTGTTGCAACCTAACAGAAATTACAAGACTGACAATGGCTACAGTGGGCTAACAGCATCTTAGCAAGGTACACTGGCAGGGATTTCTCATGTGGGAACTATTGCAGCATTAACTTTTTCATGAGCTACAGCTTTCTGTTCCCACATCCTGCCACCCACATGTGGCTGCTGCACACTGCTGCAGCTTCACCACAGAACACTAAAGTACCGTGATCTAGTGACTGCCAAAAAAATTTCGAATGTTTTAGATATTATATGAAAATATCAACTTTCAGCTGCATGTTATTTCTGGAAATCCTTATTTCATAAGAACTTATGGTGGGGTTTCCAAATCCAAACCAATATATTCCACTTGTGTTGAAGCCATGCTATAAAGTAGCTCCATTTCACTGGCTTTTATCAGTTTTGAAAACAGGAAAACACTAAGAATTTTTTGTTGCTGTTTCTGGAAAAATGATTGCAGAATTATTTAATATGGTTTTCCCTGAGGGCCACGAGTAAACAAGCATCAAGACAATGAGCAAACACAACAGCCACACACTATCACAGCAAGATAATGAGGCAACCATGTACACTTTCTCCAAGTTACCAACAGAGACTTCCCATAATTAAATTAAACTAAATGTCAAGTAAGTTAAATCAACATCAATTCCTTGGATTCAGGGATATACATAATAAAGATTTATTTTTATTTATTATCATTCATAATACTTTGTGGAAAGGAAAGGAGTGGATGTGGGTATTAGAGATATAAACAAGACTAATCAGACTACAGTCAAAATGCATTTAGTAGGACTCTTATATAAATCCCAGTACAAATTGTACAGCTGGTTATACTTTTCCATGCATCTTTGTTTTCTCTCACAAAGTTGTCAAAAGATAGTGGCTTCCTTATAACGTTTTTTTCAAAAACACTGGACAAAAATAGGATTTTTATTGCACAGGAAAACTTCTTGGGGTTTTTCTTTTTTATTTGCCAGCCACCTCTGAAACAGTTTAACTGAACTAAACTACAGCTTAGTTGCAGTCACTTCACCTTGATAAAAGATACTTAACATGAACATAATGTATTGAAGACTGAAGATGAGAGTCATTACCACAGACTACAGTCTATCCTCTTTATATCATTGTGTCTTATATTTTGCTTGGAGTGAAACTAGATCCTTCTGATTTGCAGGAAAAAAAATCTAAAATCATTTATAATTTAGACAAGTTGAGATTCTTCTGAATATTCGGACATGTTCAGACATGACTACAAAGTAAGGTGCAAATGGGTTTTGCCATGAGTCTATCTATACTTCAGGGGACAATATCTTAGACGAATTTTTAAGTACATGATGACAAGAATAAATTTTTCTCACGTGAACTTATTTAAGAAGGAGTGGGAAAATGTCTGGTTCCCATGTGCAAACATGGAAACCAGGAGTTCCGCAGTGAGACAGACTTTCAGCAATTAAATACATTCTTTCACATGGGAGAGATTTACTTCTTATTCCTATCCAAGAAAGTTCTGCCAGCCAGTGAAGGGACTATGATGAAATATTGACTTCCACCTAACGCCATGGCTATCGGCCATAATTTCCAGTTACCAATGGAAAACTGAGGACAAGCAAGATCAGTGTTTGATGTTTCACAGCACATCAGTGGCAGAGTTCATCCCACTTTTCAGTCTTAAGCCATAGATATATTCTTTTTATATGCAATATATACATATACACACAGATATCCTTCTAAGATGTTTATATGTAGAAGGTACCTATGCACACACAGTACAGGACCTATTAGTAACATTTGCACCTTAAAACAATTAGCTCAGCTTTGATAATCAAAAGAATCGAGCCCAATTCAGTTTCATCACAGCAAGCAGCAAGACCCAGATGAACCCAGCATGACGGGAACACTTTCTACCAACTCAGAAACATAAGAAAATTTTAATGCTAATCAGGAATTGAAAACACAATGTGACAGTATAAGCTTTGGATTTAAACAATCTTCATATGGGCTTACTTCTAATTCTGCCTTCCTCCTCTAATATTAAGAATGCCAAGTAAACAGGCTGAAAATATTTACTAATTTTTCAAGCTAGAAAAATGTGGAATATAGGAGCTGGAACTGATGTGATGCTCAAGCTGTTCATAAAGTGGAAAATGAATAAGCTGTAATATTTAAAGAATTTCACTTAAGATTTGAAATCAGAATGGAAAGGATATAAAGCAGCATACTCTAGAAACTGCACAGGATTCTATAAATTGGTTTAAACAGGAAGAAATACGTGTGTGTTTTACATGCTTGCAGTATCACCTGCACACAGTCCAAGAAAATCACCATGGAATTAGGACAGAGATTACATTTGTAATTTTTAATAAACTCTTTTCAGCTGGAAGGACCATACCCCTTTTCCTTTACCCAAGAAAGTGGCTGGATCAAAAAGCAAAAGGGGCCAAATGTGACAAGTTTGCTTGTGCAACTTGCCATGAGTCTTGCACAGGTCTCAGGATCAATGGGGCTCAGTGATATGGGTGGTAGCCTTGTCAACAGAGCACGATGAATGGGCACATGAACAAGCCCAGAGAAGTATATTTAGACTTTTCCTCCCATAACCATCACTTTTAAGTCTTCATTAAGCCATCAAATATTGCCACTCTATCAAGTTCAAACAATCACCTTTGCTCATTACATCCTCCCCATGCCTATATCTACTGGAAACAACGAACAGTATTTCAAATGTCTAAAGGTTTTCAAATTTCATTTTCAGCCTAGAAAAAACTTATCCAGCTTCACACATAGCACTTTTTAGTGCATTTCATTCCAGGGGCTTCCATATGCAATTAAACAAAAGAAAGTGTTGGGGGTTATTTGTATTTTTTAATAGGGATAAAGAACAAAAGAGAAACAATATCAAAACTGTATAATGCAGCTTAAAGACCAAAGCAGAAGAAGATGGGGACTCACTTGACAGTAAAAAAAGACGCATGAACAGATAAAAGCAAAAGAATGAAACATTGGAATTATGCTTCTTGCAGCAAAGCAAACGTGGTGTTGGAAAACTTGGGAAAATGTGTCCAGGGAAGTACTGTCATGGACATTTAGATTACTTGAGAGGGTATAACTGCGCGAGGCAGTAGATCTTGATGACTCAAAAACTTCTTTTGAGCACAATCATGCAATACTTCTGCAATACAATATTTCTGTCAGAGTTCAGATCATTTTACTCTTAGAGATTCTAACATAACTCTCCACATCCAAAGAAGTAACTGAATGTATGTTAAATAAGCAAATAATACTGCCATAGTACCAGGTGCAATCATTCATTTCCTTAAAGCATAGGGTTCACAATAGAGGGATTCTTCCACTTCTGGTCAGGTGAATACACTGGCAACTAAATCAGACGCTGAGGAAGAGATCTACGGACCTAAGGAATTTTTAAACATCTAAGCTCCATTAGAAAAAAAAAATTCAAAATTTCCATGACTAGCCAACCAAAATTAATTCTGTAAAACAGAAAATAACATAATACAAATAAAATAAACCTTAGTGTAGGCAGACAGGTTTTCTAATTATGCACCGTACAAAATGTACTGTTAAAATTATTTAATTACTTTACTGGAATCTGAAAGCTATAGCTAAAATTTATTCTTTCAAATTCCTTGTTATCAAAGATATTTAGTATTTGCAAGTAAAGGATAAGTTTGAAATACATTTCATTACAATTTTTAGCCAAGGAAATTAAAAAAAACAACTCCTTGTCCTGGTCCTTCCTTGTAAAATGTTTCAGACTAAGCACACTGGACATCCTTTGGACCTAACAGAAGGCTGCTGAAAAAATGACAAGTTGCCAAGTTTTGTGGTTTTTAATCCCTCTTACTTGTCCTGTCACAGATTTCTGCAATTGCACAAATTATCATCCTGTCACACAGAATGAGAACGAAACTACTGTTTCGTTCAACAGAACAAAATAGAACAATAGCTCAACATTAAGCATGGTGAAAACCAACAAAACACACAAATGTAGTGTTCCATAAATTTACTCTTCTATTATTGCTTTAGCATCTTTAACTTTTCCTTTGCACTTGTGCATTAAAATGTTCCACTTGATTAAAAATCACAGACTATCTTTTCCAAATTGTCTCTGAGTTCAGGAGATAGCCAATGTGCTGCACAAAGATCACACAATGAAAACCATTCTAAAGACTGCATTCATCCTTCATCTGCTGTTTAAAGTTGGGTGATGAACATGACAGAAATTATCCACAGAAAAACTCTGTCTTAAATCTGGTAATGCTGACAGTTTGAACAAATTGTAAGTGACCTGCATTTCAAAGAATTGCAAAAACTTGAAGACTTTTAGGATAGGTTTGCACACATTACATTTGTGATGTAATCAACGTCAGTATTAAACATGACAGAAGAAATTTAAAGATAAAAATATGTAAAACCCGTGAATCTGCTTAGCAACAAGGTGTAAGTAATATATATAAATTCCTTAACCAGCAGAGAAAATTCACAGTCTGAAGATTACAGACTCTGCCAGAAGCTATTGAAGTACAGCATCACCTCCCTAAAGAAGTGCAGATGTTTGATCATTTGGGTAACTTGAACTGAACCAGGTAAGTCAGTGTCTGGTCAGTCTAGGAGCATACAGCCAGGTATGACAGCACAGAGTGATGCTATTACTGCTACCCATATATCTATCTCAGAGGCAAATGAGTGAATTAAGTGCCCTAAACAATCTCTGCTTTGTGAGGATTGTTTTTGTGTTGTTTTACATGTGGTACTATTTTAACTGTGTCCGGTATCAGTATTTAATCTGCTGTACTATCTGAACACAGGATGTCAAAAGTAAAAAAGACATTAAAATGCCTTTTTATGATGGAAACCATCACTTAGCAGCTCTTCATCTTAAATCTTCACCTGTGAAGGAAAAAAACGCTCACACAATTCTCTTGTAATAAATTCCAGCAAATTGGCAGCATGAATTGAGGACAAAACTCTGTCAAAGAACAAATAAAGAATTAAACATCTGAATACCAGAGCTCTGCGACAATGCTAACCATTACACTGCAGAACTAAATAGCTTTGTTTAATGATGAGATCAGTAGAAAAATTTGTTCTATAGAAAGAAGAGACTGATTGAAGAAATTTAATTATCATAAAACTTTTTAAAGAAAGCCAGAATTTCTTCCAAGAGAATGATTACTTTATAGCTACAGCTTTCAGATATCGTGTATTGTTGCAATAATTATTCCATGGAACGGCTTGGGTTGGAAGGGCCCTTGAAGATCATCAAGTTCCAACTCCTCTCAAGGAGATCATCAAGAAGATCATGAAGCTCCTCCTCCATAGGCAGGGACATGTTTCACTAGACCACGTTGCTCAGAGCCCCATCCAGCCTGGCCTTGAACATCTCCACAGATGGGGCATCCACAGCTTCTGCAAGCAACCTGTTCCAGTGCTTCACCATTATTCTTATTTTGAGATGACTAAACAAATACATATGCAACTTTATATATCAAAAGATAAAACAAGCTACTTAGTAACTCTGTTCAGATGTAGAGTCCCTAGCTAATGCTTATTTCCAGAGAACAGTTACAAGTGCTTACTGAAGTTGGCAAGTGATTCCAATAGGTGCAAAAGACCACTAATATTTCTGCAATTACCTTCAATCCCAGTACGTCAGCTAAACAGCAACAGAAACAGCAGGCAGTATAAGTCTCAAAGTCTCTTTTTTCTTTACCAGGTCAGGAGAAGAAACATCCCTACATCATCCCTGATTCAGTTTTCCTTTAAAGTAGTCAGCAGAAGTCAAATGGCATTGTTTTCAACCTTCTTCAAAACAGACCTTGCAAACCTTTCTAGTAAAGGAGCATTGTAATTGAATAAAATATTTTGTAGGTGATGAAAAATACTAATCTATCAAAAGAACATTCTTTTCATATTAGAACTAGATTGCAATATCCAGTCCAGAAACTTAAGTTTAGTGTTCTTAAATTCTAGGAAAGTGCAGAATCAAGTCCACAGTCTCTATACCCACATACACACAATACAGAAGGTGACAGCTATGTCTGCTTCCACTGTATTAAATCCAGCATTAAAATACAGTCTGCTAAAAAATAACACATAGAAGGATAAAAAGGGGAACTTTTACCATTACAGAAAAGTAGGGGAACAAACCCAAGATAACTGCAAAGCAAGCATTATAAGAATCCCAATCTCCCATCATCACACACTCACTGTACAGAGCCTTTGTCCATCCTATGGTTGGTTTTCACAACACAGCACAAAACTAATTGTGCAATGGTAGATCTGAAAACCTGGCAGTTAAACCTGCAATTTCTACACTTCATGGTCATAACTACTGCTTAAAACTCTTACCAAACAACTACATTATTTACAAGCAGCACAAAATCCACTTTAAATTGTCTTCTTAAAGTGTTCAGCAGGATGATGCAGAAAGTTCAGGAATCTACATTCATACTGATATCTGTACTGCCTCATACTCCAAAATTTTTTGGTTTGGTGTTGAACGTTTTGGGGTTGCTTTTTGTTTTCATTTTGGTTTTTTGGTGGGATTTTTTTTTACAATATTTTAGGATACAAGTCTTTTTTTATATTTCAAAGCCTAAGAAATTAAGCTCAGTGAGAATAACAGTATCTTTTGCTAACCTTATTAGTTTTTTTTTTCCCCCACACTCACACAAAAGAAACTACTTCAACTGTTACGCAATAGTACTACTCTTCTTTTCCAAACACAGGTAAAACAAGAGTTTCCTAATACAATCTGACAGAACTGGCCAGGCATGCTATTTAAACGTAATACTTTTTGAAGGTACGTTACCTAATCTGAAAGGGCTAGGGAAAAAACCCTCTACAGTAACCTGTCTGAGCACTAGATCCCAAGGGATTTCCCCTCATCCAAGACAACTTCATGCAAAGACAATCATAAAGTAGCCATCTGAGATGCAAAGTAAGCCAATACTAAACGCACCCAAGTTATCCTTCTGCCCTGAAAGGCTGGAAAGGGGTATCACAAATACTTTTCAGTGCTAGGTCATCTTCAAAATAGAAGGAACTCAGAAATCCTTTTTCCTTATTACTACAAGACAAACAACCAGAGCCACAGAAGAATGGGACATTTCTTCCAATTAGGATAACTTGGCTAAATAGTCTTAACAATTAAACAGCTAAATGCAGTCATGAGTTTCTGAAACGGATGTAGTATAAGATCGTAAAAAAAGAAGGAAATAAACTTTGTTCAATGATCAGGTAGAGTATTGAATCAACATTCACTTCTGATTTTGGCTATTGACTTCCTGGGTAAATTTTCATTGCAGATTTTGAGTTTGGCTCTCACATCCTCTTTCCATCTTAATTAAACTGAAAGCTCTCTAGAAAAGCATCTGCTCACGTTCTTGTGCCTCTGCAGTGCTTAGCAAAGCCTAGCTCTGATTTACGATACATGATGAATATGCTACAGTTTTTATCCATTTGTTTCCTAAACCTAGACAAGCTTTCTTTTACTGACCTTTTTTGCCCACAGGGCATTAGTAAAACAGTAAGAGCTTATAACTTTCTGTTATATTAGAACAGCAAACCCATTCAACACTTTTTAGGTAAGACTGATATGACAAATGGGCAGTTATATAATAAATAACTATATATATATATATATATATA
>VZRQ01001173.1:2281320-2410102 GCA_013397975.1 Machaerirhynchus nigripectus
CCACCAAAAAACCAAAACCAACAAACCAACCAAAATGCACCAAACCAAACTTAAAACTGTTTCCTCTTTGCTTTCTGTATTACTTACAAAAGCATTGGACCTTCTTATATAAACACCTAAGTAACACTAAAATGCCAATACTCATGCCAAGTCAGAAGTTGCTGCAATATCAAAACTTATTTAAAACAAAATGGGAAAGAGTATTCCTACATATTCTTCATTGTACCTGTAAATGAGACTTAATAGCAGATAATAGAGCTGTTTTCAATTAGCATGCTAATTATGAAAGTGTAACAAAAATGAAGATTTTTCAACTTTTTCATATATTCCTATTCCTTGAACAATCAACAAGACAAGTAGAGATTTCATTACAAGTGCAAACATCTGATGTCAGTATTGTTAGCTATAGGAGGTAAGACAAGGCTCAAGTCTCTCTCAATCCAATGCTTACTCTGTGGCAAACTAAAACTTTTCAAGCTTCATCTTATGCTTATTTCTGTAATTCCGTATTATTGAATTAACTCGTGATTAATTCTCAATTAGTTACATAATTTAAGTTTTATAAAACTAGATTTAACTTGGTTTAAATTTTTTTTACTACAAGGTACATTCACTAAGGGAAATAAAAGATCTCACACAGGCAGGCTTTTCATTTGTAGAAATAAAACAGTGGGTTTGGGTATGCAATGGAACCGCATCATTTAAAAACTGGTCTTTCATATCAAGAGCCATCAGCTATAAAGAGACCATGAGCAACCAGTGTTGATGCCCAAGGCTTTTTCCAAAAGAGAATACATAATAAGTCTAATGGACTGAATGACAAGGAAAAATTCAGATTGTTTATCTGTCTGCACCTATCAGACCCAAAAGAGATTTTAAAAAAAGCGAGTGAAAAACAAAAACACTAAGGAAAAGAGCCTGTCTAGTAAAAATACTTTGATACATGAGTATACAATCTTCAAATGCATAATATGGATGTAAAAATAATTCATGTATAGGTATACAAAGTTTATATAAAGAGGACATATGCATTTCATAACAGTAGATTAATTTAACTATATAGGACAGAAACGTATTTTGGACCAGAAAATATGTATTGGGAAAGAAAAAAGAAAAACACTAAATAACTGAATTCCTGATTTCACTACTTTAAAAAGCTGTTTTCCATGCTTTTTACAAGCACAGGTAATTAATTTGAATCCTAGCTTGCACAGAAAGAAAGCAGGAATACCAAGTTTAGTTACATACTCAAAATCATACAAACTACTGTTACACCTGAGAACAGAAAACACGTTAAACTTCCAGTCACATGCTGCAGGTACTGAATTCACACTGCTCCCATTATTTTTGAAGAGCGACAAAAAATGCCTAGGAAATTAAAAGTTACTGTTATGGACCATATCATCTATCGTGACTCCTCTAGCTGATACTCCAAAGAGAGAAGAGTTTTCTGCCCAGCTAACTCCTCCAAGAGCTTTATGCCGGTGGCTGACAACCTTCTCCAGTCTGGAACAAATACCAAACAGCAACTGTAAAGCTATAATCTGTTGACTTGATTTCTTAGTTACTTTTCATGGCCTTCTACAACAGCAAATTGAAAACCATCAACTCACCCAAAATAACTTTGTCATACTGACAACGAGAAAAAACAAAGCAAATCATAAAATGCAATCTATAGGGAAACTACTGCAACAATTTTTTACACTTTGATACAAAAATACCTACAGATTTCTCCAATATCTTTCTGTTAGCATGATATGCAAACCTTTCATATTCTACAGGCTGATTTATGGTGCTGTTTTGTAATAGGGAAAAAACTTCTGAATCACATCTACTTCATTACTTTTGATATTATTTTAAAATCCTCTTAAGTATAGCAGAAAAGGGCTTTAAAATCTTGTCTTGCAATGAATGTGCAGCTTGATCACAGTCATTGAAACAAGTCAGACATAAGCACCAAAGACAAAATTTGCTCTGGCCATGGTTGAGAACTAAAAAAAAAAAAACCTGCAACCTTAAAAAAATAAATCTGAGCAAACTACTATAATATTCAAGAAATATCCCGCTGAATTTCTTAGGGCAGAATGTAGAATTCTCTAATTTAGCTAAAACAACAGCACTGACTGGTCATGGCTCTGTTTATATATGCATGGGTGCTAAACTCTAGCATGGAAAAGAAATGGCAGCATGGAACAGTGTCCAGATAGCCTAGTGACACTCCAAGCACACACAGATCAAGCTCCAACTGCCATAATGACACACTCTGTGGATTCTTCTAATTCAAAATTCTCTAAGGTTAAATTTAGCCTTACAGCATTTAAGGTGGCTAGATTTAAAAACCCAAAACAAGGCAGCCAAAGCCGCAAGACTAGACTTCCTTCCTTTTCAGAAGGAACAGGTTAAAAAGTAAGGAAAAAAAGTTAAAATTAAACAGCTCACAGGGATATTGCAACCATTTTGCATTGTCACTAAACTGCTGACAATATACTCGTACTTGTTACCAAGATACATAGCTATGCTTTCTCAAGGGACATTCAGCACCTTCAGAATGCATGTTACTGGATTAAATATAATGGCTGATAATAACTAAGAGCTTAGGTATTCTGCAGCAGGCTCATGACAGTACCCCATTTTGTATATCACAACAATCAGATGGCTCACTAAAATCTACTCATCTCTACTGAAGTAATTTTTGCTACATTTTACCCTGACAGGCACAAAGTGATTTTTTCAACAGTATGTAGGAGTTACATGTTTTTCAATGAGGGGATTGTGGGCATCTGACAGAACTGGATGGTTTAGTTTGCACTCAGTCTACACCAGGCAGGATCAGGTTCCACACTTCACTTTTAGTTCCCAAGTGGTATCCCCATTCTAAGCAGTAAAAAGTACAGTGTGTTTGAAATATTTTCTTTTTTTAAGTTTGGACCAGAAATAGAGGAAGAATCAGATTATGTTTTCTTTCCCATTCTATATTTACCTTGCCTCAATTAAGTCAGTTTTGTGACCCCCTCTTCACAGTCACAGTTAGTGGTTCCACAGCTCATAAGAAGGCATGGAATTACACTGTAGAAATTGCCTTTTCACCTACCTATCCTAGATAGCTATGATGAATAGAAGCAGTCTTCACTAGACTGAAAGAGCCACCAGGACTGTTACAAACTTCTGAAGAGTCTTGTCTCTTTCCCTTCTTCTCCCACCTTCCCTACTCAAAGCATTTCTCCTAGCTTTACTCCAAGATGAAGTAAAGTGTCTGCAGGATGAAGACTCTTCACCAGGAAGAGCAGGATCATTCAAGCAGGCAAGGAAGTTTCTCCCTTAAGTCCACAGCAAAATGCTATGAGTTTATGGAAGGTCCTGAGAGCTTCAAGTTTCTAGGTAAAACACATGGAACTGGCAGTTAATATTCCCTGATCTTTAGTTCTAATTGACAACTTCTCCATCCTAGTTTCTACCATTAGATTACCTTCTCCCTTTTCAGAAAGACAAATATAGTGTTTACTACTACTTCATACTGAACCAAGCTTTCCAAACCTTACCAATACAGACATGAGACTTCACAGGAAAAGTGGGACTTTCAGCAGCTTTAGTAGTAAGCTTTGAAGTTGTCTCTGCTGCAGCCTTTGAAGCTGAAACAAAGCATTAATTAAAGCAGAGAAGAATCTCCTGTGCCAAAGCAATGCACATTTAAGGAGTCACATAAAAGTACTGAAGCCAGGAGGAATATGCTGAGAACATTTCCCAGGAAACCTGTGAATATTGAAGTAAATACCTAATAGTTTAAAAAAGAAGAAAAAATATTTAAGAAGGAAAAGGAAACTGATTTTGATAGCCAATATTCTGTGTGAAAATTCTGCTGTACACCAAAATGGAGATCTTTTCTTTTTACCACAAGCTTAGTAGTTTGTTCCATTTACCCCACACCTCAGAACAAGTCATTGATGGTAGAGCTGTACAAAAACATATGCAGAACTGTCTCCAAAAATACTCATTATCACATCAGTGTTTTGATTATAAGCACAATTTTTTCAAACACACTAAATGCAAAGGGGAAAAAAAAACCATAAAGCCCCCAGTATTACCAGCTGCATCATCAGAGCAGCCCTTCACATGGGAATGGCACAAATGCCTTAGGGGAAGCCATCTGTCTCCTCTAGTGAGCTTTGTAAATATGCAAAGCTGTGTTCATAGCTTTTGTTCAATACCTAACTATTGTCAGTGGCCCATAGGTGGAAGGTAAATTTCCCCTGTACCACACTCTTATCATGAGGATCAACACAGAATTATCAAAAGGAACATTTATGTATTTACACACTTCCATTCTAGACGTATGTAAGAAAGAAGTAAGCACAAACTTTTCCTTACTTATGTTTGACATACATACACAGCGATGCAGGTTATTAAAAAGTCTTACAACGATTTTTCAACAATGAAGACTTGTATAACAGTTTACCTAAACAAGCTTTTGCCATCTAAATAGCAACCATGTTCTTGACTTTCTCCAAATAATCACACCATTCAAAACTTGACACGTTATTTTAAAATGTGCTTGCTTTTCTTCATTTTAATGACAGAATGCCACGGATACCTTAATTTAGACAAGAAAGGAAGTGGTAGTTGCAAAAAATGTTAGCAGAAGATATTTATTCCCATCATATGAAAAGTCTCATGCTTTTAAATACTGTTAGAATGGTTTCTGCAAGCATGGTCATCTATCTAGAGGTCACAGAAGTCATTGCAGCACAGCCCAAAGTCACAGATAACTTTACAGCATTGGGGAATTTTTGATAGATATGCTACTTAGTAAGACCTAGAATGTAAAACCAGATATAGAGGAGGGGGATTGCGGGGGCCATTGCGGGGGTGCATGGAGGTGTATTCGACCTGGTCGTGGTGCACCTAAGGATCCTTACAATAAATACCAAGGTAATACCCTTTTCCCCTTCTAACCGTGTTCGCCTCTTGATTTTAAGACCACGAAAAGGCATCAACACTAGGTAGCTTCCATAGCAGCAGCCATAAACTGACTGAAAATATGGTAGACTAGGCTACAGTGAGTGCTGGGTTACAGGAAGGAGTCTCACCTAAATTAGAAATTTTAATTAAGATAAATTGCAGATGTGAAGTATACACTAGTCTTCTATTTTTCCACCTTCTAAGCTAAGAATTCAAATGCAATGTTTCAAGTCCAGTTCTGAGTATATTTAACATCATTTCTTCATGAAATGTACTGTTTGTTCTTTTCTTGATTTGACTTTACACCATGCACATGTACCTTATGCTAACCTAACCCATTCTTCACATACCAGTACGTGAAACTGGTAAAATTGAGTAGAAAAAATACTGTTTATGTTTGATTAGCCATATACTTCACGAACAATCTCACAGAAAAGAAAGTTTAAGATTAGCATATAATAATCATAGCATATGCTGAATTTGAAGGGCTGCATCAGGATAACTGTGTCCAACTTCTTGCCTTGCAGAAGACACCCCAAGAATCACCATGTCCAGAAGACAGTTGTACAAAATATAGCAAGAAAAAAAGTACTAAAACCAAGCTGGTTGTGAAAGAATTTAAGTCATCCACCTTTATTCCCATATTAACGTGTCATAGCTGATAAAAATTTGTCTTCTTGGTCCTAGATATCACCTGATACGCAGAAGTTAGCATGCTCTCATTTTTATTTCGTTTTACCACGACATTATTTCTTTACGATCCACTGAAATTATTAAGTTTCACAAAAATACAAGGTGCAGTCACAATCAGAAATGTTACATCTACATGGAGCACCTACATGCAGAATTTAATAATTTTGTTTTAAAGACGTATGTGCAATAGAAGAACTTTCCCACAAGACTGTGGGCAGCAGCCCACCCTTCGATCCAAAGCAAAAAAGCCTGCAAAAAAACCCCTTGCTACTGTCAATAATAAGTAAATATTCAGAAAATGCATAATTGGAACTTAAACTAGCTACAGTTACCATAGAAACGAACAAGACTTACTCAACACTTCCTACTCTATTCCATTATCATTATCTCATGAACTTAAATGGAGAACATTGTTCCTATTCCTATGGAAACCCTGGAAATAGCCCGCATCATTGTCACAGATTAAGGCAATCTAGAACTCATCTCTTGGATTCATTTATGTGCCACCAAGGCCTATGAAAGATTAAAAATAACTAAACAAAGTTCATTTCTCAATAGAGAAGAGCAGAATCTAAACTATTCCCTATGAACAGGAGGTTGGTAAGTACCAAACCTTGACAAGCAGCTTATCATCTATGAACACCTGCAACGATCAGATCCGTGCAGCTACACTGACACACTGCAAGGTACGTTCTCAGCAGTTTGGGCACTGTCTTTATACAAATGCCCTTACTCAGGAAGACTCTGCCCTTTCATCCTTATGTCATTTCTCTTCCTTGCTGACCACGATGAGGAGAAGGGAACCAAACAAAACCACACCACCCAACCACCCATAACACTCAGGGCATGGAACATCCTGTGTTTCCTGCCTGTGCAGTCAGATCTGGAAGCTGAGAAAGACTTTCCCCTTCTCCTCTAAGTTCAGAAACCTAGACCACAGCTAAACGGAAAATATGGCACTATTTATTTTTGCCTGACTAGTGGATTCCATAGGTCACACCAAACTTTGCTTAACTATCTAAGAAAAACTGTAACATCAGAGCCAATAGACTGCAAAACAAATTCTCTTATCAAAGAATGCATGTGCTTCACTGCTGAAAAACTTACAGCAGATTTGGGCTTGTAAAATGCTTGGAATATTATGAGTATGAGACTAAAACACTGAAGAATACATTCAATTTCTATTGTCTAGTCAGCTAATACATTTTATTCTAAATTAAGTCCTGTTCAGATTATCTGCATCCTAATGACATTACACATGCTCAGAAAAAAAAAAACTACTTTCACAATAAGATTGGTTATAAGAAATTCCCAGGATGAGAGGGTTCAAACTGAAAGAAAAGGAAAGAAGTAAATTTATGAGAGCTTTGCTTATCCTTGAGAAAATTTATTAAACTTCATATTTGAATTCTGAGATGTTGCATACTCATGTTTGCTCAAGGATTCTCTTCCTGCTTTGAAAATCTTGTGAAATAGCTAATATTGTCAAGAACATTGTCAAAAAATGTATATGCGTACCAAATGTATCTGCTTCTCCAATATCTTATCTGTCAAATATCAAATTATCCTTTGAGCTCCTATTCTCATTAAAGTAATGAGAGAGCAGACACTGTCTTTGGAAACATGGAGAAACCCCACATCATTTCGGAACTGTTAAATTTCACTTTGGCTGCTAGACAGCTATTACTTATCACAAGAGGCTGTGGGGATTTTTCGCCCTCAACATTACAAGAATCTGAGTCCTCTCCTTCAGAAAAAAAAAAAAATTAAAAAGCAAATAAAAAGCAGCAAGAACAAACCTAGCTGTGAAGAACAATGAAAAAAAAAAAACAAAACACAAGCAAAACCAAAAAGCATATAAGATACCTACATATTTTTCCCAGGAAAATATACTATAAATACTTATATAATTAAAGATCCACTGGTTTTCCCTGACTAAGTAGTGAGGCCCTCTACCATTTTTAATAGTTCTTCTGAAGTCCAGTCAAGGGTCTAAAGCTTTCCACAGATTGAACTGTGTTACATTCAAGAATATACATATAACTGTCTTCCATATATGAAACACTCCATCTAATTAAGGAAATCTTTTTCTTCTTACCCAAATGATATAATTTCAGGAAGCAAAATCAGTTCATAAATATGTTTAATTTCCTGCATCTTGAGATTAATTATCAATGTTTCTGATTCTTCTTTGAGAAACCCACCTCAGGAATATGATACTTCCATCATCTACAGCATTTTATAGCCCCTCAAAGTCTATCCATATTCCCCTGAACAGATTTTAAATAAACTGTTACCTTTTACTGGTATTTATATTTATGCCATTCAACATCAAATGCAAAGGTTCAATTAGTGTGTTCTTAAATCATGTGCTTATGCAAATTAACATGGACACATTTTTAAACCATATGTCAAATTCACATCTACAACTATTTAAGAGCAAAAGTCATGTTTTCAAAGGTCGTTGTCACAAAGAACATTATGTTCCAGTTGTGCTTCTCAAACCTAAAGTATGAGGAAAAAAAGGTATTCGACCACACAGCTGTAGGCACCATGACTAGACAGCTGCACTACCTTCAAAAAACAAAAACAGTTTCTAACTGAAGGACATTCTGGATCACCTTATACGAATCTTTCCCTCCAAAGCCTGCCCTTCAGATGCAGCTGAGCAGTGTGAATATTTCTTTGTGCCTAAACCACTTCTGAAACGTCAGGAATTGAATTTAGCTGCTAAAGAAGTAAGAAGCCTATTTCTATTTCAGTACTTCATCGTTACTACAGTCACATAAACTACTGAAACAAATGCAATATTAGTACAATCCCATGCACATGCCACTTTTACATCTCTTACAGACAAGAATTACAGGCTAGGAGACAGCTGACATAATCATAAAGCAAGTGATGGTCAAATGCTTTGAAAAGTCGACGGTTTAACTATTTAAAATCTCCCATTCTTGTTTCGTGTGATGCTCCCAACAACAACAACAACAAGGTTTTAATTTCTCCTCTTTCTTAGTCTTAAAATGTAATTCTCCCTCTAATGAATGGAATGGGAGGGGAGGAGATTACAAATATGGTTGGGTTCTTTCAACTTTCATTTCAGGAACAGAACTCTTCCTTCCTTCACAACCACCAATGAATAAAACATTTTTAAAACTAGGGTGGAGAGGAATCATCTCTATCGAAAACTTCCATGTTTGTCTCTGAATGGATTACATCATTCCACTAATTGTCTCCAACGACCCAGACCATGAATAACAAGCAACATCCCTTACTTTCCAGCAGATGCACTAAAACACATGATTTTGCATATTATTTTGGAAAAAAAAAGTATTTTTTGACTGAAAGTTTTAAACTAGTTCTGTGGCTACAATGTAGACTAAGGCATTCAAGTCTGCATCTGTTATATAAATAGAAACATTTGATATCAGTAGAGAATTGTACAAATGATCCAATGTCAATGTACAATTTTGTACTACACTATGAGGCTAAAACCTTTAAACGTCTATGTTGTCTTGTATTTTCCATACTGTTGGCCTTTATTTTCTTCACCCATGAGCAGCCATAACATTTAAATATTAAAGAGGTAATTGTAGGAACACTCACTATTTAAATATTTGCTTTCAATATTCACAAAGCAGCTAGATAAACTGATACGATAAATCAGAAAGCTGTTTTCTAAGGTTCCTAGGGAAGAAATAAAAGCTAGATCACACATGGCAAATATATGGTGATAAACTCCAGTAGAGAGAGTTCCAAAAAGTAGCCTTTTTAGATTTCACAAACAGCACTTGACATTCCACTAAAATTCACTGTGAAGAAAATGACTGTCCAGGTAAGAATAATGATAGAAGCTTTTTCCATGAGCAGAAAACACAAATAAGCTTCTACCTGGCACTGATATATGTTCCACACTGTGCTGCCTTGTCTCCTTCACTTCCCAAATAAACCCAAGCAGCAGTTCCACAATAGCCTTCAGGTGCTCATGCTGAAGTTCAGCTGCAACTCTTTTCACAAGTCCATTTTCATTGGACTGCTTTTTAAGCATTTTTTGTAAACACTGGATGTATAAGGTAGATTTTAATTTAAACTCTCACAGTGTAGAAGTGTACTATAATTTCTTAAGTCAGATATCTCATACAATTTTGATTTCATAGAACTGTGAAATCACCAGTTCTTTCTTCTTCAGGGGGAAAAAAGTTCTGCGCTTCAATTCCAAAATATAATAGCTGGGAGGAACAGGCTGCATTAAATTAGTAGGAATCCATGAGCAAGTCCTAATATTTTCAAAGAATAGACTTCAATATAAATATTGATTTGCTTTTGCTACATCCTATATCAAAAAATAATGCAATTATTACCCTCCAGCAGAAGTGTTCATTGAAGCAGTTAACCTTTAGCAAATACTTTCAGAAAATAAAATTTAAATGAACAGACAAATGGTCCATTCTGGAAATGGTCGTCCATAAATTATATCCTGCCAATTCAAATACTGAATTTGATTAGTGCTATATTAGAATAAATACATCTTGTTTTCTAAACTGACCAAAATTAACTAAGAGGTTCCATGCATTGCTGCTTATTTCTCAGATGGTTATTCACATTGATAAACCCAGATGCGCACAATATGTGCTGCTGTATCTTGACAAGACTTTAAATGTATTCTCAGAAATAACCTAGCCCAATTACGCTGGCCAGCTGGTTCCTTAAAAAACGCAATGGTAAGCTCTAAGCACAAAAAAAAATACCCCAAAGAAACAAATGAAGTCATCAAACAGTGTTGAGTAAGTTCTCCCACTATACTGAACTCAAATGTATTTTATACTATGTATATTACGTTTTGGTCCCAATTGTTGGTTTGTATCTGTGTTCACCTACAGCCCAGTAAAATCAACACAGGGCAATTTCTGACTGCATAGGTGGGAGCAGAGGACTCTGGGTTTGGGGGACTTCCAGCCTTGATACTTAAACTGGAACTAGAAGCATGACTTTAGAGTTTTTCATTTTTACTGCTGAAGATGGTAGGGAACATGCTAAATTCCATTTTTTAAAAGACAATCACTAAAAGACTGTCAGTATGGCAGCTGCACATAGAAGACATGTAGTGCTAAAAGCAGCAAGGTAACACACTTTCCAGCTATTGGTAAAAGTCAGCAACTAACATCAGCAAAAATGAAGAAGGTATTTTTATGAAAAATGATCAAAATAATATGCTTGCAGAACCAAACAATACAGTGGCAATAAATTCACCTCAACTTTTTCCTGTAAGAGATTTGATGAAAAAATGCAATCTCTCCTCTTTTCCTCCATTCCCTTCCCCCATCCAAATAATTACTCTATAGCCCAAAACAGACTTACTATAAAATATCTCTTAACCAAAGTAAACAATAAAAGACCCAAATCCTTTTTCAGTTTAACCCAAACTAGTTACAAAGTTTCATTGGGATTCTCTGAAGTTTTAAATGGGATTTAAATCATTTTAGCTTCTATTTTATAAGTATGTGCATTCTAAAAAGGAAACTAATCAAAATGACATAGGAGACACTTTCTTCTGCAGTGAACTCTACAGAAAACCCTTGCATTTTAATACTTGACAAGGCTCTAAAGCCATAATGTTTAAATAAAGCTAAAACCTACAGGTTTTTTCACTTTAAACCACATACTATCAATACCTGTCTCCATTTGATACATAACTGTTCACATGTCTGAAGGCTTTCTAACCTAATAAAAATACAAAGAGAATATAAAATCATTACTAGTCTATGGAAAACATCACAAATCTCGTTGCATAGCCAATTCAATCTTGTCTTTGCTTTACAGTTCTGACCACTCTCTACATTTGTAACACTGGGCTTATTTTCCAAGTCTGTTTCCATTTTTCCAAGCACAATTTTACTTCCAGATAAAATAGGTCTATAGTTTTAACACCTAATATGAAATAAACTCGCTGTTTGTAGCACAGTTCGAAATCACAGGGCCAGACTACTGAAGTAGGCTGGGGAGTGGTCTTGAAGTCAGTTTTTCTTACTTGCTGTCTCTGCCTCTCTCTTGCAGTGGGCATGAGTCTGCTTTTTTTACTTCTAAAAGAGAAAATTCGAATTGACTCAGTGCTGATGCACCAATCAAAAATCCTCCACTGAAGCTGGAACACAGTGCTTCTTAAAAATGTTCTTTAAAATAAAAACATAGAAAATCATAGAAACTTACAAGTACTCTGCCAGTTAATGTCTGGGCAGATATCATGACTCCTGCCCAATCCTTCACAGACGTCATCCATCCCACTTCTGCTGCCACATTCTCCTCTTTTTCATCTGTTGGTTTGCAGGCTCCATCTGCCTGTGTATCTCCACCACCATTGATCTTCTGGGCCTCCTGCAAAGTAAGTATTTGTGTTAGTTAATGTTTAGCAATTTGACAGTGAAAGCCAGTACATACATAGGGCCAAGAAATGCTACAAAAACCAGAAAATCTTGGAATGTCTTCCTGGATCCCTGCTAGATGAAACTAAGAACCTACTTGGCCATATCTCTTTAAAAATAAGAGAAATAGAAATGTTCTGTAAGGTACCACACTAAGTAGATAATAAAATTCTCCTTGACATTACATCTTCAGAATATATACTTGGCACCTAATATGCTGTATGTTCCTTCCTTACAAGCAACATAATTGACAACAGCTCCGTATGAAATTATAGAGTTACATAGAAATGAATTTGTCAGACATACACTGAAAGACCTTTTGATGTATCAGTTGAAAATAATGCATACTAGGTGTGAACATAATTTATGTACAATTTTAATCTACTATCACTGGAATTAACTATCTGAGTAAACCTTCACTGAGAAGCATGATGTAACAAGACAGCAATCATCAAGTGTGAGGGGAACAAAATACATCATACAGAATCTGCAGGGAGCTGCCACGCTATCAGTGAACCTGTGTTTCAATGAAAGTGTTTAATGTATCACAGGAATTATTCTGTCAGTAAGTGGCTCTCACAGAACGAAGAGCTAGAAATTGGAGGAGCCTCAGCTGCACCGAGCTCACCGATGAGTCACACGCACTGGAATTCACATCAGTCTCTCATGGATGCTGCAGCAAGGATGCCATGCTCTCTAACTGCCTGCTATGTGCTACAGTCACGGGTGCTGCACAAACATCAAGGAAAATGACAGGAAAAGCCAGCATGGATTTTATAGTGTTTAAATCACATCGGATGCGAAGTATCAGACTGTGCCATGAGCACGCCTTCTGTGACAGCATAATACTAATGACTTCCTAAATGCTTGACGAGTTATGCTAAACAAGTATAGGAGAGGCAGCAAAATTCAGTGCTGCAGCAAATATTGAGCACTTGAACTGCACCCACA
The DNA here is from genome assembly GCA_013397975.1 of Machaerirhynchus nigripectus. Classification (NCBI taxonomy): domain Eukaryota; kingdom Metazoa; phylum Chordata; class Aves; order Passeriformes; family Dicruridae; genus Machaerirhynchus; species Machaerirhynchus nigripectus. Next base: position 2,294,340 of record VZRQ01001173.1, read on the forward strand.
GATCGGCATTAGTGCTCCAAGCACTCTGCACAGACCAACAGCTTGAAAGATCTTGTTTATAGATGACTTGTCTGTAGGCCACTAAGCAGGAAATCAACTGCCAATAGTCTCCTTTAGGGTATCTTTCATACACGCAAAGATGCTTGATGCTGGTTATGTGATTATTACTACAGTAGAAATACTATCCTGTGATGGTCAAAGTCCATAGCTGTGAGACTGCCTTGAAGACATAGCTGGACACAAGGGTACAGGCACTCCCTGAGAGCAGCACTTAACTAATAAACCAACTTCATTGAATCTGTCAGGAAAGAACAGGAGAACAATGCTACAAATGTAATATGGAAACCAACAGTTGTTTTTAGAGAATCTCAACATTGCAACTTAATTAGCTAATCAGACTCTTTTCTCTGTTAGTTTCCCTCCCAGAAAGCAAGCTCTATGTTCTTACTAGCGATTACAGCACAGTGTGATGTTACTATATTGATAATACCAAATTATTCAGAGTTACAACAGTAATTCAGTATGCTTCCCAAGCAAATAACGCAACAGAAGATAAAAATTACTTTGTATTTGCATAACTGGACCTCATTCACTGACAAATTTGGACACCGTGAATCAGATGTTTTGCACTCGGCATTGAAAGACGTATCCTGTGCTGCACACGCACAGAGCACAACCTACAGAAATGAGCTCATTGCAGAGGGCAGCGATGTACGGCACAGCATGAGGCATTTCCAGCAGAGCAACGCTTGTCTGGAGCCAAGTGGTGACCCAAAGCATCACTAAGCCACATAGATCAATCCCAAGGAAATGCCTTCACCACCATTAGGGTTTCTATTATAAATCAGGAAAGAGAAAACTAGGCTTTATACACCAGACCGTGTAATAAAGTAGAACACCAAAGTTTAGGCAAAGTTCAGGCATGTCTCCAAGTCCTCACTGGTCATAGCCACTGTTTCCCAGGGTCTCCCCCGACTCCAATGCCCTTTGTGGCCCAGGACGCCATTTCAGCCCCATCCAGGGCTCCCACAGCCCTGTCCCATCCAGCCCTGGTGGGCCCACAGCCAGTTCCCCTTGCCCGACCCACAGGCTGCTGTCCCACGCTGGCCCCAAGAAGGCTCCAGGCCAGGGCCTTGTCCCGCCACCCCAGCCAGGGCACTGGGCAGGCCCCTGGCCCACAGGGAGCCCCACAGCATCCCGACAGCTACAGACTGCTTAAAACACTGCACATGCCATTTCTTTCTCTCTTCCCACCAGTTTCTCTGCCTTTTGTAACTGCTAGAACTTGTCTTTCAGAAGCTAAGCTTCACACACCAGATTTTGCTCCATGGTCCTCCTCTGCATAGCACAGTGAGCTTTCATGCTCTGAACAAGTTTATACTGAATGAATTAATGTGGTTTTCATAGTAAAAGAGGTATAATTATCTCTTCCTCTCAGATAAGGAACTGAGGTAGTGATTAGGTGCCTAACTCAGTCACTAGGGAAGTCACTGGCAGAATGAGGACGAAACCACAGTCTTTTTTGATCGCTCCACCCAACGATCCCTGTTTAAAAGTGCACAGATGCATACCTTGCTAAAAACATTCACAACTATAGACCTTGTTAGAGAAAGTAACAGAACTACAGATCACTAAACAAAAAAGAGCTGAAATTTAAAGTCCATTTTATGTTAGTGAATAGAAAATCCTTTTATTGTGCATGTTTCTTCCTTACCCCCAATCTTTTTGTCGATAGATGTGATTGCTCAGAAGATTTAAAAATAATTTAAATTTCCTAGCACTCAATGAAATAGTAGGCAATTTACTTAATTGAAGGAGAAAGGTAGCTTTTATATTTTGAAAAGGTTTTCATAACCTACAGATCTTTTGCTGTATTGACTTTTGGTTGCCAATAGAATAGAGCAGTAAGACATGACAAACCTATTCAGTATTTGATTCTCCATCGGTATTAAAGTCGGTAATACATTTGAATGGCTGTATTTCCGTATTTATACTACTTATTTCACCTCTATTAAAATCTCCCACCCATATTATTTCTTAATTAAAATTTAAGTAAAACAGTCATCCCCTGCCAAGTACGATTTGGAACAGACTCATGATCAGCCTAGCTCTTAACAGTACTGTAGCTGTAATTAATATGCAGATTAGTTGCTGTTATGTAATATTTGTATTCAGTTGGGATATTTTATATTTTTCATCTACATGGCTATCTTTTTATCTTACTTAATTGGCAGTTAAGTATTAGGAAAAATTTATCCCCAAGTCATTATGCAGTTGTGCAGAGATCACTAGAGGAGGTTTAAAGGCTGCTTTTTTTATATACTGAATACAAAAATCAGTCCTATTATTAAGTGCACAGTCTTGTTCCATCGCTATTTCTTCATCTCAAAGCATTGAGTAACCAACACCTGAAAAAGGTGCTTAAAATAATAACCTGACAGTGATGGTAATTGTTTAATTATTTACAAGTTCAGTATTACAAGTAAGGGATCTTTACCCACTCTGCTTACCAGTTTTCATTATTTTAATTACTTGATGACAGGAACATTCAGGTAGATTAAGTGAGAAGCAGTATATTGTGAAATATATATTTCCTGAACTTAATGACAAAATGGTAGAGAGCATGATAAGAAGGCATGTGCAGGAATCAGTACTCAGTTTTCTACCAATGGTTTGACACAAACCTGGACCAGAAACTTCAGTGGTTTGTCTTCTATTTTCAGCAATAAATATTGATTTAGATTACGTAAGTTCTGGGATTCTTGAACACAGTTACCTTAAGGAAGAAGAACTCAAAAAGGCAAAATTCACTCATAAACAGCTAATACTTTTCAAAACTTAGTCCTGCCTGCTTCATTTCACCTCTAAAATATAATGTAGTTTGGAACAGTTAGGAAAGGGCTGCTTTAGATAATGATGCCAGCAACTACTAGTTTTATCTCTAGAAAGCGGCCTTCAATTAACAGCATTGCATTCCTAGAGCCCAGCATATTAAGAAATGTTTTATATCATACCAACAACATTTTCATAATGGCTTACAAATAAGGAATCTATATTTATGTTCCTTTCCTTTTCATTCACCTGTCTCCCCAAAGCCACCAAGAGGTGCTATGTGAAGAGGAATAATTCTGCATAGAAGAGTATTTCTCCTTTCTCTTAGGCAAATGTCTGAAACATTGTGTTTAGAAGTATTAGACGTCTATCAATAATCTAACTCCATGTCCTTCAATATGTTCACTCGCCACTGACATCTCCAAATAGGGGTCTTAAATTTATATAAAACCATAATATTATGCTGCATTCTCAAAAGCTGGGCAATGTACAGTGAATTTTAAGACTTCAAGTAGCTACTGAATATATTGTCATGGCAGATGCCTTCTGTCACATATAGTTACCATCCATTGTCTCCATCTTAATAGTTACTAAGTACCAGTTCATCCAGTGCTAAAAACAAGCAAAACAAAAAAAACCCTGCAGCTGTTCACCTGCTTCAGTGCAGTTTAGGAAACACAGCTTTTCACTGGAATCTTAATAAACAAAACAAATAGCAATGTGAGAAATTAACAGCTTTATGGAGACTTACAAACCTCTTGCAAGAATCAGTCTTGTAAGAAAAGGAAAGCAAAAGCTAAACAAACCAAATAAGAGCTAAGAGGTACTTCTAAACTGGCCTATCCACGGCATTTCTTTGAATATTAGATTACATTGACGTCATTTATCATACTGTAGCTATGGTTTGACTTGTTTAAAAGGATTAATTATTGATACCCAGGAAAACATTATTCCTTTCACTGAATAAAAGAACCAGCATGATCTATGGAAAACATGGCTGATGAGATAACCCAGCATTTTGCTCTCATAAAACATTCACAAGCTATATAATTTGGTGTCTGCAAATTTAGAAGATTAAGAAAAATAAGTCAAAAATAGAATACAAGAGTTTCCTTATTTGTTTAAGACTGAGATGTTTTACTTAGTTTTCTGCATTCCCAAGGAATTTTTGAGAAGCATCTTGCCAAGTCCTTACTTACAACCAGAGCCTTACTTTCTATGCTGATCAAGAAAACTTTTTTTTTCCCCTCTTCCAGGGAGCAGCTTCTCTGTTCCATTTTTGCAAACCTTCAGTAATCTTCACAGACTTTATGTTCTGTGCCCTTCATATTTCTGGTACGGGTTACTTGTATAAAATTCCCTTTTCACATCATTGCTTTGACTGACAAAAATTGCTGCAGTAGAGGAATTAATTCTAAAACCTTGACCTGAGAGGCAAGGGAAACTAGACTAGTAAAATATAGTGTTCCACCCATGACTCCACAAATAGTACAACAGTCTGTCAAATGAAGGGTTCCTGGGTATGGTTCTCACTTAAGAATATGAAACAGCAGACACCTACGTTATCTGAGATCTGAAGAAAGTACAAAAAGATTCATTTCAAAGATTAAAAATTTCTACACATTAATGGCAGTGTTATAATGTAACACTTCCATTGATGTGAAACAGTATTTCCAAATAACTGAAAAACTGGGTGGCAGATTTCCATACCAGCCTAAGAATTGAGAGGTATGCTGGAAGTCCCTGTTCTGTCACCACATTTTGAAAGTCCTCAGCCACATGGTCTAATCTCTTCCTGTCTTCACCCTGCAGCTCTAAAACAAGAGCAACAGTAGTTTCTGCTGCATAAGGGCCTTATAAAGGTAAATACATATAGGATCTTAAGTGTCTCAGTATTACACAAAGAGAGACAATACAGGCATAATATGGGGAATCACAAAGTAAGACACACTAAAAACCTACTGGTAAAGATTTTTAGACTAGTTATATAAGACAATTAAATATATTAAGACAGACGTGTAAAAGAAGAAATTAAGAACTCCAGACAACATAGGGAAATGAAAAAGGACAGAAAGTCATTGCAAACTTAGATGCATTCAAATGGACAAACAGTGCTTTTTAAAAACAGGATTGGTTCAAGTTAGCAGGAGTTAATATCAATAGTTAGGTAAGCTTTCACTGTAAGTTAAAACGTTTGTGTGAATAGATCTATGTAAACGTATTCATAAAAATAAGACCACGTTTTCTTTTCTTGTTTCTGATTGTGTATCAGACCACATTGTTGGAAATAAATAACCTCTGAAATTGTCATAAGACTACGTAACAGGTGAACTTACTGTCTGCAATAAATAAATAAACAGGACAAGTCAGCAATGTACAGGTTAAAAGCATTCACTGAAAACATTTCAAAAAATATCAAACTAATACCTAGCCCATAAATTTATTTTCCTTTTATAGTTAACAGCGCATTTCTTATTAATTTCCTCTACTTAGACCAAATTATTATCACATTAAAATATTCTCAGAAGGCCCTTTTAATTATAAAGCAGCAGACAAAAGGGCAAACAAGCATTTCACTTTATTAATGGGGGCACTACATTTAAATGAAAGGACACATTTCATTATTCTTTGGTCCTTACATACCACAGAAATACGTACATTAAATAGACAATTACTATACAAGACATTAGTCTTTAAGTGTATTTTCTGTGGTTCAAGCCTTATACTAAGGTCATTCTTTCAAAACATATTTTTAGAAGTCCTTTGGAGAAGATTAGCCTTAAATATGATAGAAACTAAACTTGCAAAAATATATTAAGCAATTTTAGATGACTAATATTCATGATATCTAATATTTAGATGACTAATACTCAGTTCAATAACTGAGTTATTGAAACTGTAGAAAAGTATTCCTTAATAGAAAAGCATAAAGAAGGACAGAAACATGCATGCATGCATGTTCTGTTATCCTCCCATTTTGTTTCCTCCCACCTAACAAAGACAAATCAAAGTAAACCTGAAATTGAAAATAATATTGATACAGACATTTCCATGAAATGAAAACTACAAAATGACCTGTATCCCATTGAATGAGAAATATCTGTCACAGATTAAAAAAACATTTTAAATATTTATCCAAAAGTCTCAAAGCGCTTCACAAATGTGAGAAAACAGTCTTAAAAATGAGAAAAAAGTAAGAAACACTGGGGAAATTACCTAACTTATTTATCTTGATTACAGGAAGTACTCTAGTTAATTGCTTGTAATTTTGTTGTTGTTGTTAACATTAAGTAATACACAGTTCCGAGTTTTTCAGTCATTACCTCCTGGCGCTTTTTTTTTACCACCATGAAAGGATGAAAAATAAAAATATACCACTTTTTTTTCCTAATTTTAAGAGAAGTATTACTAGTAAATTTTTTATGATCGTTAGGGTCTAGATTACAAGAATAGTTTTTACAAAATAATTATGTGATAGAACCTGCAGTAAGAAAATGAATGAAATAACTATCCACTGCCAGGAATAGCCAATTAAATACACCATTGAAATGTTCCAGAAGTAGAAAGTTTATTTCACTAAAAGATATACTCAAGTACCATTTACAAAATAAGCATCAAACTGCTTTGTCAGTGCAGTTAAACTTCACAGTACCTTTTCAGTTGCGTCCTTTTCTCCATCCTGCTCAATCAACGAGGGGAGGTTTGTACCTATTAGCAAACAGGATGCTTCCACTCACTGCATTAACTTCATAATCCTCTCTTGCACGTGCTATCAGAGGTACCCAAGAGAAGGAGATCTAGACTGAACTGCAGACGGAAATTTTTCCCCTCTTCTGTGAAATACAGAATAACTAAAACTCATTCTCAAAATCACACTTCTATTGCCCAAAAATCTCGAAGAAGCCATGGATTAGGAAAGGCAGTGCACAGCTTAAAGGACAAAGCACAAGGTACTCCAAAACTGGAATTTTGGTCCTTAGATAAAAGGAATTAACCACTCACTTCCTAAGCTGAAAGAACAGGTTTTCACCTCAAAAACCTGTTGGCAGGAATTTGAGAGCTTCATTTGACTCAAATCAAACATTTTCACACAAAGGGATGGACTCAAACACTTGTGTTCTCTTTATATATAAAATAGCAAATTATCAATATTTTATGGGAATACTGGCAATCTTCAATGCCAAGTCTCAAACAGAATTTATTTGCATATACATTTTTATAAGTAGATTTATGATTTTTCAGAAGGTTTTAAAGATAACAGCATAAAAGATGAAGGAGAAAGGCAGTAGGACAAAAATAACTGAGAGACTCGCAAATAACAGGTTGATAATGTCATAAAACACACGTATAATAATGATTTGAAGAATGCCAGAGAAGCATTCTACCATCTGCCAAATTCGATAAAGGAGTAATCTCCAAGGCTTTTTTGATTCAAGAGTAGTACATAAAATTTATTCTCATTGTATTAAAATCATAAAGGAAAGTACAATGAATTAAAGGCAGCTCTCTGCAGGATATAAAGCTGTAGCTCAGCCTATCCTGATGTAGGAAAATAAGTTCCAGTATGCAGCACATAAATATTTGAAGACCAGCAGGTCAGCCAATAAGTAATTAAAACTATTTACTAGCGCACAACACTTCTCACACAGAGATTACAGAGTGCCATGCAGCTTTCAGACTGCAAGAGCTTGGTGCAGGGGGGAGTCAGAGAGCAACAAACGTGCAGAGGAATCAGGAGCAAAGATATACAGCCTCAGTATTTCAAAATATTGAAAACACAGATCTACTTGCCAACTGTTTTAATGATTACTTTGAAATAATTTTATTAGACTCAGCATTTCCCTCTAAAAGACCAGTTACATCACACTGCAAGAAACATGTAAGTGCTATTATTTAATCAAGTAGATGTGACTTAATTTATTACCCACTGCTACGAAAACAATTTTGTGTAATGTGAATCTCATGACACCCCTTGCATAAATAGCAGACAAAAGTTTTTAATGTCCAAGAAATTTTTCTTCTTTCAGCTTCTTGTTTCTTTTAGGTAGCTTATATTACTTTGGTTCACTTCCTAGACACCAAATATCAGTATCCAAAATTATCCAGTACCAACACTTGTAGACTACAAATACAGCACCTGATATATTTACGGCGCAAGGAAACACATGCAGTTGTTCCAAATTTACAGATACTGACTCAAATCTAAGGGAGGACTGCTAAATTTCTGATTTGCATATTACAGCCCCATTAATTGTTACTTATGCTATATAGAATGAGAACGAGCTCAGTGAATTCTCTTGGACTTTCTTAACTTCATCTCTTTAAATAACAGGAGTAACTTAAAGCAGCACAGAGATCATCCCAGTCTTGAGCACGTAGCAGAGATGCACTGCTAGGAATTGATGCATGACTGTGACATTGAACATTGCCTTTTTAAGCAATCAGAAGTCAGACTAGTGGAAAATAAAGATACATGGAGTCCATTCTTGGCTCTCATAACACATCCTATTCAAGGCAGGATTGAATCTGCCTGTACTAAAACTTGTAGGTGAAGCTCCTACTCTGATAGGTCATTATCTAAATGAGAACAGCAACTCTTTGAAGTTCCTCAGAGGCCTGAACGCTCAGAAGCAGCCCTGGCAAAGTTGCGTTAGTAGCATAGGGCCAGTGATGTGCTTAAAGGCAGTTACTGTTCTGTCTCATGAGTCTGCAGTTCTTGGTTTCAAAATTTATCAAACCAGCAAACACAGCATATGTTACAAAAATATGTTACCTCTGAACACTCCCTCTGCCTATAAATTATGCATGACACAGCAGGCAGTTATTGTCACCTGAGCAGGAAAGGTAACGAACAGAGGTGAGAGGATAGGCCAATTTAAATTTCTAGCTCTTTTTGTAAGATAAACTAAGAGTAAGAAGAAATTAAAGTATAACTATTGTTAAATCATCAAAAAGTATTGAGTTTTAATCTGCTCAACCATTGGGGAAGCAGAAGTTGGCAATGACAAATAATAAAGTTAAGGCTACTATGGAAATTTCAATCTTGAATGCCTTTTATTTGTATCTTGCAATTTTGTGATAATGTGATATTATTACGGGGCCTAGAACTCCCATTTTTTCTTTTAAATTTTATATTAATTATTTTGATAAAGAGTTTGCAGCAGCCTAAAGACTGAACAGTTCATCAAAGCAGGCTGTCACACTTTACACTATTCACAATATGGGTTTTACTGAACCTACTCATCAGCTTGAAGCTTAAGAGATTTTCTCCATTTACCGTGCTGTATAATTACCTCACACAGCTTTTCAAGGTGCAGGTGCCCCCCATAATTTATCTGTGAATGAGATTCATTGACAATCCCTTGCAAGTATCATATGACATTAAAAACTTCACCTTAACTACTTCTTAAAAGAAGAAAGGGCTTAATTAAGCCGTAGTAAAAAAAAAAAAAGTAATGATTCATACATCAGTAATTCACATCTTCCAAATATCTGATTCTAGTTTATTCAGCAACAAGACGCTGAAGTAATACATGTAACTAGGGGATGCATTTGAGAAATAAATCATATCTCTGCATTTCAGATTCAGCTGAACGGAAACTAAGGGGTGGAGGGGAAGGCATGAACTGTAAGATCAGCTCTTTTTTTTTCAGTTTAAAAGTATGGCTTTTATCCTCACAAAGTAGCGTAACAAGGAAAACGGGATCTGCAGGTTACAAAAGCAAAAGTCATCCGTATCACGAATCCCATTTTGTCTGCAGATATACAACTCTAAGGAAAGGATTCAAGGATATTTTTCTTCTTGGTCACTTTCTAAGTCCTCACTGCTATCATGGAAAGCACCAGGCATAATTCAAATGCTTCAATTTACTACCACTTGTGCAGTGCCCAATAAACTAAAAGTGACGTGCAGCTTTTACTGGCTGCGCACATTGGCAATCACCGCTGCCTAGAAGCACGTAGTGGCCCTCATCCCAGGAGGCAAAAGATTTCTGCTTCCTGTGAAAGGAACTTCCTGGAAAATGAACTTCCTGTGAAGGAAGCTTCTTCCTTAAGACTCAGTTATATATCAGATTTTTGTACTATAGTGTTTAAGGAAAACTTGACTTCAAATATATTTTAAATGGCTCTCCAGGGAAACAAAGTCTCCTTGTTATTGACTGGGTCCACAGAAAGAGCTGTGAAAATTCAAATAAAAAACTGTTACCTTAATTCACTTTTCATTTTTAATGGGATTCAAAAATGATGAAACAATTCTATTTCCTCCAAAAACCCACCACAATTACCTATAAAATTAAGCTGGAATCCCTCAGATCAGCAGAAATCTTTTCCTACACTGATTTCTTCTCATGCAGATAACTACAGCAGTAACAGAAAACTATGAACTAAGCAAAATCCAATCTTTACTAATATTTTTATAAAGGATGTTTTACACAAAGTTATAAGCAATTACAAACAATAGAGGCCAGTGGGAAACCCCCCTCACACACAGAGCCAATCAGTAAAAGCTATTTTCTTCTCTATCAGCTTTCTTTCCTATAGCTATTCACTTCATCCATCACACAAACCAACAAATCTACATATCTCTACTGCTTCTACAGGTCACAAAGTGATCTTTGTGGACAACTACTTAAAACACCACCTCATTAATTGTCCTGCTCTATGATCTACAGGTAAGTCTTTGCAGGTATGGTGGTAAATGCAGTCTCCTTGTCTCTCAACCAACTTATGAAAACAGATAGAACTCAAAGAGAGCAAGCAACACCGGGCCCTCATACTCTACTCTCACCAGAAAGGTCCTGTGTATGTTTCCCATTACAATCAGCCACAGCAGCCACTAGCATATTAAAGAAAACCCTGTGAAAGTCTCTAATGACTTTTTAAAACATAATACCAGTAAGAAAAGGAAAAAAAAGGAGCCTGGATTTTTCTACAAGAGCTGTGAAGCACTGGCACAGGTTGCCCAGAGACATTCTGGTTGTCCCATCCCTGGAAGTGTTCAAGACCAGGCTGGATGGAACTTTGAGCAATCTGGTCTATTGCAAAGTGTCTCTGTCCATTGCAGAGAGACTGGAACAAGACTACCTTCAAGGACCCTCCCAAACCCAAACCACTCTGATTCTGTGGTATGATTCTACTATCCCTCTTCTCTGGATAGTACCATCTCATAGAGATTATAACCTAGAAAAAGGGATTGTGAAAATTGGGGAGCATCATGTAAAACTAAGCTCACAATGGGAGCACTCTGTCCAGAACCATGGAAGTGCAGGTATAAAGCCAGCACGTCCTCTACCAGGGTCTGAGCTGGTCCACTGGGCACTGAGGTCACCATTTAACCAACTAATTAGTTATACGAGTAAACACACTAAAATACCAAAATGCCTGCACAGACTTCCACCTTGCTGGAAAGTTTTTTTGCTACAAAAAATAATCAAACATGATCCTCATTAAAAAATACCATTAGGCTGGGTCTAAATGCAGTAGTGTATGTGTGACAAGGCTACTGTAACTGGGACAATGGAATAATAAAAGATACCAGATAGAGTAATCAAGCTCCAGAAGGAGGATGGAAGTTCACTGGTTTGAACATTTAACTGTAAAAGCAAGCATATGGGAACTGCTGAAACAAATGACAGTCTCAAACATGGCTGCAAGAATGGAGGAAAATGGAATTAATCAATCCCCACAAATTTATGCTCGAAGTAGGGCAAGTTTCTCATCCTAAGTCAGATTCTTAACTACCTTACATGAGTCACTTCATCTTGTAGGAAAAGGAGTATGAATACAAATCTTGTTCCTGGCAACCAAATTAGTGCAAAGGCCACACTGGGATTTTTTTCATATCAAGAAAAGGGCCAATTTCTTGCAAAGATTATACAAAGCTGTTGACAATTAATTCTAGTTTATTAGAATAGAGCTTTGAGAGTTTCCTTCCTCCTGTCTTAAGCCACCCAGCATCCCAGTGATGGTGGCATCACTGCCTTGCTGTGCTCCAGACCCTGGAGCTCAGAAGAATGTTTTATTTCATTACTCAGAGAGCTAGCAACAGTGATACTTAATAAAGTGATCATCAATCATCTAAAAAAGTACATTTTAAAAAATGTATGATTTTCTGCTGTGCTCTGCACTCCCTGTAATCAGAGTGTTCTGCTGGAATCTAAGTGGGGGAAATTTTTCATCAACACAGGCATATCAATTATGAGAATGTCAGCCCTGCTGGATGCCAGATTCAAACTGTTGTTAGGTAGGCTGTTTATGAGATGACTGGAACAAAACAGTAGAAAAGTATAAAAATAAATTGAATACTTAACAGAGAAAAAGTAATGATAGAATTATATACTTGAATGCAAATCCCAACTCACTGTAACAGTTCTTCCCTCATTCCCTCAGTGTGAGTTTGGGGGTTTGTTCTGTCGGGAGTTTTTTTGGTTCTTGTTTGTTTGTTTTAAAATTAACCCACTCTCTTACATACACACTCTCGCTCCAGGATACTCTCTAGGTTCAACACAAGATTCTAGCACAGACACACCTGACACTAGAACTGAATTGCTTGAGAGACAAAGGAGCCTTTCCACTTACTAGCACACATTAATATCCATGTAGTGACAAAACTATCTCAGAAAACAGATTTGTTCATGCTATCAGTATTTTTACCCAAATGTACTTAGACATCCAAAAAATGTCACCTCTGATAACTCAATCTTTCACAAACTCCTCTGGATCTATAAATTCTGCAGAATTCCCTGAAGATGAAAAAATGAGGGTTTTCACTTTTATGAACGCCTGCAGACTTATCTCTAGAGCGTAGAGCCAATACTTCTTCTCTTCCTGTGTGTTTTTGCAATCAAAACATAGCTCTAAGAATATCCACTTTCTTCACAATGTGGTGGTAGAGCATTATCAACAAATGGTCCAGATGGTCTAATAAAAGTTAAAGTCCTGATTATTAGAATATATAGGGTAGCAACCTAGTTATTGGCAAAACAAAACCAGGAGGATTTTGGCTGGTTACCTTGGTTGGTTTTTGTTTGGTTGGGATTTTTTTTGTCTTTTTTTTTTTACCTAAAGAAATGCCAAGTCAGTGACCTAAACAATAAAGGTGAATTGATTCATAAGAATCAATAAGGATCTGGGCCAGAAATGATAAACACACATTCCCTCTGGGACAGGACAAAGCATATGGCTCTATAAATTACTCCATATGGAGGGGTTTTTTTGTTGGGGCGTTGGAGGGGTGTTTTTTTGGTCTTTGGTTTTGCTTTTTTTTATTATTCTTTTTGGTTGCATGGTGCTTTTTTAAGTCAGCAATGTACAGTGAAAGAAAGTATACAGTCTGTTTTCTGGGCATAAATGAATTGACAAAAGAATATCTGCATGATTAGGGGTTAAAGGAAAGAGATACAGATTGACAGCTCTCTCCTCTTTCTCTAGCAGAAGAGAAACTTATTCTTCTTAGCTTGAGTAAATCTGTTTCCCTCTCAAGTCCCCATGATTCCCCTTACCTTCACTATTGTGCCATGACTCCTCCTCCACTTTCCAGTAATCTAAAACTACAAGCTATGGTTCATGTATTACATCACCTGTATTGATCCACACTCTAAGACCTTATAGATATTTTTACCATGTAATATTAATGTCAGATGTTTAATTATGTAAGAAAAGTTTTATACGTAACAGCTTCTATGATTATTTCATAGAAAGTTTTAAACCTGGTTTTACCACAAGTACATGTACATTTTTAATTCAAAATTAAAAAAAAAAATTCCATAAGCTTCTACTTGGTAATTATCTACTATTAACAAGATTTACTTGTTCCACTGAAAACTTTCTGCTCACTATAGCAGGGTTGCAAATAGGAAACCTAGTTTTAACATCTCTCTTTTTTTGGCAATAGCGAGAAAATTGCAATAGGTTTGCCTAGTTATATTTGTTTCTAGTATGAATGTACATCTGTTTCAGGTCAAGGTCCCTTGCAACCCAAACCACTCTATGATTCTATGAACAAATTATTTCAGAAGAGAAAAGATACTACAGTCAAAATCGGTAACAATTTAAGACTTAATGATACATTGAACTAGTCATGACCAAAGCAAAAAAACTATTACATCCTCAACACTTTCATGCCTGACTTAAAGGGAACAAATAGGGTTATCTTGCAAGTAGAAGTTCATCAATTTGTAATCAGAAGCATTATTTGTTGCCTACTTGCTGAATATTCTCTTAAGATTGGTAACACACACTATACCAGCACACACACCAATTCACATGCACAAACCCACCAAAACATACACAGCCAATTAACATGTACAAAAATACTCAAATGTAGTTCAGATAAAAATTTTATTTTTAAATTAGTCATGCTTCATTTATTTCTTCACTGAAACAAGTTTTCTAAAAAAAACCACAAACTAATTGTGACCTAGCATCAACAAAATCTGTTGTATTACTTTGGTTTGGTCAATTGAGTGGGGTCTGGATGACGTTCAAAACGCAAAGGAAAAGATTTAAGGATTTATATTAAAATAAAAATGTCTTTGGTATGATAGACGCAATGAGGAAAATTCTTCTTTCCTACTTAAAACCAATTTTACTACATAATATCAAGACTTTTTATGGTTTCTAGCAGTCTTCCAATTAGCCCTCTACTTTATATAATTCCCTTTCCCAGCTAGAAACAGGTAATCAGAACAACTGGACACTTTTTTGTGATAAATCTTATCTTTGGTTTGATTTTTGGAACACGTGAAAGCGCTGATTGTTTCAGAACACGCCGCCATGCCTCCACAAGGCCTCCTGGTCCCCGGGCAGCATCAGTGGACACTGAAGTGCTGCCGAAGGGTCAGCAGCAGCCGAGGTTACCGCTCCCCTGACCACTACTGGCTGCCAGCAGCGCACGCAGGATCCCTGCGGGCACACGGATTTGATGCTCAGGCTAAGCAGCTACCACAGAGCTGACACTTGGGAAGCAGAACAACAAACTAAAATCTGTCTAAGCAAGTAATGCAATCTTTTTTTGCAAGAGGGATGAAAAAAAAACCAGGATTCTGAGGATTCTGTAACATTAATAACAGAAATGGGAACAATAGCCATGGGATGCAGAAAACATAGGTATTAACTGATGCACACTACTTTATCTAACCTCTTAGGGAAGTTTGCTCTCATCTGAGCTGCCTAATTTTGTATGTGCTAATTTCATTTAACTTTTCTAAAAACAGAAAACAGAGTAATCTGTAGGCAAAACAGTATTGTGCTTCAATTAAAGCTTACTTTTCTCTGTGTGGGAAGTCGCATTCAGGCCAAATAAAAGTAGTCATTTGCTAATCCATCACAGGTCACGTAACGTCCACTTTTACTTTGCTTAGATAACAGATTTCCTGTGATAACTGAACGCAGACGTGTAGAAAAGGGCAGGAAAGAAGCAATTTTCTGCTCAGTCTCATGGCAACCCTTGGGGATTTGGTTTGTGTAGTAAAGAAAATTTTGATCTGAAAGTCTCAAGCAACTGTATATCACTGCTAAAGTTTCTGCATTCCTTTAGCCTGAACAAGGGAAACAAAATTTTCTCACCTCGCACATGGAAATGCAAGTGTCTATGAATTACCCATAAAATACCATTTTCTGAAATGCCAATTAAATTCAGAAAGTTTAAATTTTGTTTTCAGAAATGTTAATATCACTTATCTTTGCCCTGAACTTCATAGTGGGTAATTTTTGGACTTGTATCTACCTTTACATGTAGAAGATCAGTTATAAAAATTACATGTTTTTGTTCACCACACTAGATTCAGTTGGGAAAACTGCAGTTTGCTGCTCTGGAGCTGTTTGGGTTCAGTAAGACACTGAACAAGCTTATGGAAGAGAAATCAACCATGAGCTGTTTACTGCACACCAGCTATATAGGTCTCATAAAAATCATTCAAAAATGGCAAACAGCTGAAGGTTTGGAAAGGAAAAGAAGGGACAATTACATATGCCAGCCTTGCTTAAATATTCTTCTATAGGCACCCATTCCTGGCTACAATTTGCAAAAGAATATTTGGCTGTACTTATCTTTGATACAAAGCTGGTTTTTATGTTCTTAATCCATAAAAGGGAATTATTTACTTAGATTATTGACAGTAACGCCTGGCTCTGGTTTAACTACTCAAAAGGAAAAACCAGGGCAAACAAGCCCTCATAAAAAAGGTCAATGCTTTGAATCAGTACAGCTAAAAAGATTACAGTCACTTGTCACAACACACAAATCCAAGTTTTGTATCAGAAAGTGCAAGTTACACGCATGGCTATGTCAAGGAATATCCTCCTTGTATGATCAAGTTTACAGGTAGAAGAAAAAGAGCTAAAGAAAAGAAGAAAGATAAAAAATCATAAGAAATCTGGTGACTTAAAGAACAAAATCTAGCCTGCACACATTTGTCTTTTGATTGTTGTAACATTTGCTTTGCTGTGACAGCTTGGGAAAAAAGACAAAGACTGGAAATACCTATACCTGATTACTTTAAGAAGTCATATGACAAGTGCATTAAATCTAGTGCTCCTTTATTTTTGCATTTGCCAATCTTCACATGTTCCTTTTTAGGACTGTCTTTAGTAAACATCAGGGGAAACATTCTCTAACTTCGTTTTTAAAAGGCTGAAACAGAAAGCGTAATTCCATAATTGAGGGACAGCTGGCTGTTACCATGATATGCCAAATGAAGGTCCTTCCCACTGGAATTTGTGGCTACCACTGATTATAGGTTAAATTCCCAGAATTAAAACCCCATTCATAAGGATTTGAAAGGCAGAGCTTAAGACTTGCCTTCCATATGTGCCTGTTCTCACAGAACAGTGGATGCTACTTTGTAACTGCCCACAAGAGCAAACAAACAGCACAAAAACATGGCTACAGGGAACATCTTTAGACTATAAATAAATGTTATTAACTGAGATCCAGTGCATGCTGTGCACCTTATTACAGTCTAGCAAAATGACTGTGCCTGGAAAAATGCCAAAAGCCTTAAGATTTCCTTACTTAACATATAAGATTTGAGCAATACAATGATTTCTTAGGCAATTTTTATGCCACAGACCATAATTTGTGTTTAAGTATCACTCTATAATTGTGTTTCTGCAATTAAAAAGAACGACATTTTCTTTACCCATCATTGCAATTTTCTGTTGATTTAATTTTATCAGGAGGCACAGAAATAATAATGGACTCAAATTGGGGTTTTTAACATATGTTGATACTTTATAAAATCCAACACTTCGTAAGAAGACCGTATTTGTAGTTCACAGTGTAAATGAGCATAAACTATGCTTCCATTTCTAAAGGGCAATAAAATCCAATCCTGACCTACATGCACTGCTCATAAGCTTCAGGCTTAAACACAGAACTAAATTTCTGAATGGTTCTCTCTAACACATACACAAATGAAGATCTATATTGGAGTACAATTTCCAGCTGATTTCAACAGGACTTAATCTGGTTTAGTCTGCAATAGAGAACCACATGTTTACCATTCACTACAGATGCTACATGCACCATATTGCCCACTTAAGTTACAAGGCTGAGTTGCTGCTGCAGGCTAGAAGAATACTTTTTCATCAAATGAGTTTTGTTTACTGCCTTTGCTGCTCAGTGAGTTAAAAACCATCAAGTTTGGAGCTGAAAACGCAATAGAATCAGTAGATAGACTGTAGATCCGTGAAGCTAATTGTTTTGCTTTTGGCTATGGCATATGTATTACTTGATTGCCAATTTCACGCTCTGATACTGCTTCTTTAGAGCAGCAGATGAAACTGAAGCTCAAATACTCTGTTCAAAGAGGCTGATAAATATGTATTCCGCCCCTTTGCAATGTTTGACACACTCCTCACCCATTGTTATGCTTCCCTTTTATAAAGTGCAAAACAGGCCGCTATTTTAGCTCTTATTCCTGCCACTGTCAAACCCAATTTATATATACTCTTGGCTTAATCAGTATGCCAAAAGGAATTTTAATTTTCCTGTTTACAGAAATCCTCTTATAACTTGTTGTGTCTGTAGAGTATTTAGGTTTGAGGTGGGGGTTTACACTGCCGTGCAATTCTAAAAAAACTGCAAGAGAAGAACAGCAGCATTTCTCTGCAGATGGAGAAATAAGCACTGAAGAAATCATACTGCTCCATGTGCATGACTGAACTTGCCAATTAAGGCTGAGATTCAGATTCCTTCTAGGAGCAGCAAGTATTGCTACTGTAGTTAATTTAGACCTACCTAGCTCTAAGGACTGCCTGAGATGAAGATACAGCTCTATAGGACAGCCTAAGAGGGTGGCTGAGAAAACTAAAGCTTTGGCTGGTCCCTGTATTATTAGAACACAGGGAAGTCACAGCAAAGTTTCTAATACTACCTCTAAAGGAAGTCAAAGGAGCAAAAAAATATTGAAATCTATCAAATTCATGATAATTACATAATAGTGGATCAGACAAAAACAACAATAAAAAAGTGAATGGTTGTGGAATCAAGAAAAAATGGAAGGAAACTAAAAAGCAAGTCTAAGGAGACAAAAACCTACTGGTTTAATGCAAATACAGTTTTATCTTCACTGAAATATCTCCACTCTATTTTTATTTCCATATTATAATAAGATTCTATGTTCTTACATCACCAATATACCAGGAAATATCTATAATATCTTAGCTGTCAAAGAACCCATAACTTCTGCATTCTATTATTTTTAAAATGGAAATGTCTCCCCATCTTTTTTCCCTTGGGTTTTTTTTCAGACTGTTTTATTTTTAAGGAGGATTTCTTTCTGCATAATTAATGAGCGTATCTAATAGCTAGAGTAAACAGGAGATGCAAAATGAGAAAAAAAAAAATTTGGAGAACTGAGGCACTCCAGACATGTCAAGAATGGGAGGGCTTGGAACAAATGAGTCTTTGCTATATTCACATATGAAAGCTAAGAAGTGAAAGAAAAAAGCCAACCCACTAGTGTATGCAAACTTGCAAGTTCATACTTATTTGTGAATTTAGCAAACATACATATATATGTACATACACTTATACACACATGCATTCATATATATAGAAACAAACAGACACACGACAGGCATATAGTTTTAGATCCTGGGCAACACAAATCTGGTTTCCTATAGAACAAATCTTCATCATTGCCTAGCAACCAGAGCTATTTTTATGTCAAACTGTAATAATTCAACATTTCAGCTGTCTTTATGGAGATTTGGGGGTGGGGGAGATCACTTAAATCCCAGCTCTTCCCATTTGTCCCTCCAATACGCTGACATTTGAACTTTTCAAACCCAAAAAACACTCCATCACAGAAGTCAAGTTAGGACAATTCCACCATATAAAGCACCATATAAAGTTGGAGGGAAAATACTGAGTGACAGAAAAGGACACTTTAGCAAACACTCTTTTCATTCCATGTATCGATATGCTTTACTATAATTTTATTTCTTATTTTCGGAACTCTCTATAGGTTCTGATGCAATCATAAAGGGTCTATGCACCTAATACTGCCTAATAATAATATGTAGCACAACTGGTTCTTATTTTAAGGGCTAAGTTGTAACAGGATAGTCTTCAACATAAAAAAGCACTTTACTGCACACTATTAACTGCTGTATTGCATTTTAACTACAAAATTCACTAGAAGAAATGAATGAATACTACTGTCCTGGCTTCTGTACATAAATTTAACTGAAACTGAAATTCCCTTACAAGAATTATAACACAAACATGATGGACGAGATGGGAGTTTAAAGCAAAGAACAGGTATACTGCTTTCCCAAATCCAAAGCCTGTTTCTGTCTACAAAAAAAAAAAAGAGCCAAACCTAGATATACTGTGTGAAAATACCATCCTTGCACATCCTTGCATGTACATAAGGAAGAGAAAAAAAGATGAGGTATTAAAATACTTAGTCTTGCACATTCAAACTGCTTGGGCTATCATGAAGATAATATTCCCTTCTTCTTGCATATCAGATTTTTATACTTTACCATGTTATATGGTTTACTCTTTGAAAAATCAGAATCAAAAGGAGAGAAACACATTCTTATTTTAAGTGAAAGACAAAATTCTGATGCATCCACATAGCACCAGAAGGTAAAATGATGTCTCTATGGCGATTCTCTGATGAAAAACAACAAGAGCTCTTAACATTACATAATCTGAAAATGCACAAAATTGAAATCCCTGAGAGAAAGATGAACCAAAATACAGCCTTTACCTACAATTTGGCACAAATAATACATAGAAGCAAGAAACCTACAGAAACTTGCATCAAAAACATTCTCCTGGCAAGGTTACTGCTTACCACCAAATAATACGCTTTAATCACAGTGTACAACTGCCTCTCTACTGTCCTCAGGTAAGGGTATGAAAAATAACTAAATAAAAAGTCAGATTCCTCTCAGATATGCATTATTCCTGTTTTAGGAACAAGGAAACTGGAACACGAGGGAGTTTAGACATTTCCCATCGACACTGACTTTAAGGCAACTGTGAATTCCAGTGCTGGGTTCCAAGAGGGGAAGCTACCTAATTGCAGTAAGATGTGCTACATTTCAAAAACGGGAGTGGTTAGAAGACTGCACAGCACAGAATCAAGAGAATTTGGCTTAACAATTCCTTTCTTTCCTTTCAGCATGCCTGGAGACAAATCAAAAGGCAAATGCAGTGGTTTCTGAACTATGAAATGCACCAAGTACTCATTATTAAAAAACCAACTGATTCCAAATCTTTGCTTACTTAAATACTATGGAAGTCTGTAAAGCTGCTTTTCTCTGTAGAGGTTTTCCCAGAAAAAGGTTTGGGTAAGGTAGCTTTTCTCAGCTGTGTTTTTTTGGAATTTTCCTTCTTTCTATGGCATTTCCAGGAAAGTGCTGTTTGATTGAAAACACAGCTGAAGCCTAAGAACGACCTTCAGTCACGTTTCAGAAAATAAATTACAATTCTTACAAAAAGCCTTTGGATCTATTTAACAGTAAAAACCAAGAGCATAGTATGATCCTTTAGAAGATCACTGCTGTCCTCCAGTAGGGTGGGTCAGTGCTAGCTTCAAAGCTTTTAACTAAACATGAACACAGCATTCTCTAAAATTAGTAGATAGTTTAATATCATGTATTCCTGATGCTTATAAAATTCACCCATAAAAAACCAGCAGAGAAATACAATTCAGAGACTACAACAAGAAGCCAAAGAACACATAGACAAAAAAATTCCAAGTAGAATTTCAGTTGGTATAGGCAAGACAAATGTCCCATGCTACACAGCAGGCAATATTTGATTTTCTTTCCTAAATAGAAAAACTCTCAAATGATGTGTACAGCAACTGTGTTTGGGATCTCCAAGCACAATCAGGGTTTTGAAAACTGACAATTTAAAAGTTTATTATTGCATGTAATACCTGTGCCTTAAGAACTCAAGGGTTTTAAAAACACAAAACACACAAAGAAGTGAGAGCCTGAGAAAGTGTAAACCCCTTCGAGGAAGAAAATTATCACAACCAACAAGTAATTCACATCCAAACATGCTAGTGAATGGAGAATGTTATCTCCTCCAGCTTTTGCTTTTCTATATGCTTTCATTATAACAGAAAGCTGAAACTTTTTATTAATTAGTCTCCTGTTATACCACTTGCTTTTTTTTTATGTCAAAGAGTTCAGATCCTTAAAAGGTGCCACTTATACAATGCATACACATATGCATTGGAAACATTTGAAATTCCATCTCCCACACAGAGGCACAGAACTCTAATGATATAACAAAGTTATTTTTCAGGCTCAAATGCTATGGGGTTATGGAATACCTCCTAACATAAAGGTTCGCTTTAGCAGCTCTGGGAATTACTATAATTGCAAATTATTATCTCCTGTATTAGCTCTGTTCTTCCAACAGTCATCAAAAAAGATAAAATGTCCTCAAACCACATCATTATTTGCCAAATATATGTCCCAGTTTTCAGTTTATTCAAGTTTAGATTTCTGGCATTACATATATTTTCTAGAACATTACTTTGAGTGTGTAGTAATAGCAGTGAAATGAGGAGTAATGCCAATAAAATTTTAAAAGAAATAAAAAATAGGCACATATAGCAGTAGCCCTGGTTTTTCATATAAAGCAGCCTTTACAAGTCAAGTGGGTAAACTAAGTTCCAACAGGTCTATAAACCTGGCTTCAATTATCTTAATTTAAAAAAATAGTAACACCAGTAACAAGGAATAACTGCACTGTTCATTTCAGATTTAGTTATTTTTTCTGATACTCCTCCTTTGTCCCCTTTGAGGTACTGTCCAACCCAGTCTAGCTAGGCAATGAAATGATAATTCATTTTCATTCTTCACAGGTAATACTAAGGAGTGTAAAGTCCTTGCTTGTAGTATTTACCAGCAGATGTAGCCGTGTCTCATTCTTAAACCTGGCTATCAATGGGTTTAAATGAAGCAAGAGGACTATGTGATAAATTTATATTAAAATTTATTAGCTTCAACATAAAATAAATAAGCCAAACAACATTTTATGATTATTGCATTTGAAATCTTAAAAAAGCACGATAATTAAAATTTAAATAGTACCTATACATTTTAACATATTTTTCTAATGCTGCTACTGCAGTCATTCAAGCCTGTGCAGTCTATGAAAACTAGGTCAGGCACGCAATCTCATTCATGTAATTCCGGTTTTGTCTATCCATTCAGTTTTCATTCTTTTGTGGCTTCAACCCAAGGAAACGTTATTTCAAGGAAAAAATATGAATTGCAGTTGGATTTTTTTTTCATTCTGTATGACTGCCTTAAGAAAAAGCCAACTTAAACCCAACAGATGCAAGGTGAGGTTCATAGTATAGACAGGTTTCTGAATAAGAATAAAAATATAAGGTTCTACTTGCTAGAAATTAAAAAAAAAAAAAAAAAAAGGATGTTAAGAAAGATTAGAGTACTTGTCTCAGAATCATGGAGCTACACTGCAGCAGCAGGGCCACATTGCCACATATTCAGTCAGAGCTTTCCACGAGGAGAACATGTAATGAGTAATACCTGGCAATTAGTGGTTTAGGATTTCCTTCCTAAGTATTTGAAGGAAATAAAAAAATAAAATAAAAATTCAAAGCCGCTTTGCTGTGATGAAGAGTATGGCATCATCTTTTACAGTTAACTTTGCCCATGTTCTTGCCATTATTCTCATTTATGTCAAGTGGCCAAAAAACATCCCTGGGTATAAAATAAACATAAGCTATTATGTCCCTTTCCCTGTAAATGCAACCTAATTTACAGAGCACAGCAGAAATGAAAACTTTCATTACTGTTTTTCATACTTCAAACATGTAAACTACCACTCAATCCAGAAATGCAACATGTAAAACTCTTATTTGATAAGGCTTCATTAAGGAACATTTAATACATACTTAAATAAATGATACCACTAAAGACAAACCACACAATGTTATATGGGTCATCCATCACAAAACAAAAACTCCATTCAGCACTTACTGGCTTTTCAAATTTGGTAGCTTATGAAATACTTTCTGCCATTATTTCTAAACAAAGCGCTCTGAAGGATGGTTGAGTGCTGCCTGCCAGACAGGCCAAAAATAAAAACCTCCCAAAAAACCCACTCACACCCAACTTCACACACTCAGCTTCCACCATGTGTTCTCACAGACTAATATTTGATTTAGAACACAGTTTGCTTACGGCAGTTGCCCTCCCCAAAAGGATCAAATATGGCATGCATTTTTCTTAATATTTCACAACAAATTAATAAAAAGCTTTGCATTTTGGATCAGAAGTCTTGAGCAAAGTGGAGAATATTATAGAAGTAGAAGATCATAGAAATCCTTTCATGAGATCGTTATTCATCAGTGCTAGGGGGCTGAGGGGGATTTTTCCCCTGCTTAGTTTTCTATTTTTATAAGCTTGAACTCCACTGGAAGAAAAATAAATTCTTATTTCAGGATTTCTAGTAATCAACATACCATCCTTGAACAAAGCCTTTATTAATTTTAGAAATAATTACTTGGAAAAGATGCAACATAATCTTTGCCTTTAACACATTCGAATCCTATCAACTTCACTATCAGAATTTTACTCCATGTGTGTACATCAGCTTACACAGGTCAAGGCTATGTCTTTTTCACAAAAGAACCATGTTTAAGGAGTTTTCCAGTTTCAAAACTGTCACCATTAACAGATGTATCAGAAGGACCTTGTTTCCAAGCTCTAGGGCATTTCCCAGCTGTTTCTAGTAGAATGGCCTGAAGACCACCTTCAGAGGTGGAGTTACTTTATTGCCAGGTAAAACTGACACTGCAGAGACTGAATCTAACTCCCAAGCAGCTCAGAACTAATGCTGGATGAAGTATGCTCAAGTGTTTGACAGCATCATTACTGTTTTGTCCATCCAAAGGAATGAAAAACTTCTCTTTTTTTAGCTAAGATTACCTTTTTATCAGATAAAATTTGAAGATAATAGAACTTGAGAAAATTTCAAAGATTATAGACTAGGTCAATTACAGAGTTCTACTATTTTACTGCCACAGAATCAATATTAGCTAAAGTTGTCAAAGCTATTACCATTAATGGTACATATTAAAGTTACAAGGTTTCAACTGGTAATGCCTTAAGTAGCCTAGATTTTTTTTTTTTTCAGAAATGGAAATAGCTAAGCATATACCTTCTGGGGGGGAAAAAAAGTTAAAGCACCTTAGAAAATTTCTAATCATTTATGAGCCTGTTTGGTGGGTGGGGGGTGTTAGTTTGTTTCCATTTTGTTTTTTTAAATTACAAATATTCCACCTCTCTTAGGTGAAAGAAAAAGACCTTCACAGAAAAACATTCAAAACCATCCACTGGCGGAAAGAATTACTTAGTCAGAACGAGGAAAAGATCACCAATTTATGCTTGCAGTTGATTTGTCTCAAGTATCTAAAGATTTCGTAAAGTCATGAGGCACAAGTAAGACATCATCTACCTATCATAGAAGACTTTCTGACAGTGTGATACGGGGACTTAAGATGAAACAGCTCTCTTAGTGACTGAGGGAGAATTAGTCTTTCAAAACCAGCCCAACAATTCTGTTAAAAAAAGGGAATACAGAAATAAACCTTCCTACCATTTTGCAGGATGATAGAGATGAAAAGATTTATTCTAGGCTATGCCCAAAGGAAAAATTCTGCAACACTTACACAGAATAAATGTGCACCATAGCAGCTAAATAGCTAGAAATGTAATTGAGCTTCCTGAAATCTTGAAGTAGTACACAAGCTTATGAAGTGATAAATACAACACTGCTGAATTTCTAAGTATGGGCATTAACCCAGAATTATAGGTTAATTTCACATATTAAAAGGCAGAGAAAAAAATACTATTAGCAGCAGTGAAAACATACTCAAGCTGAAAAATGCAATAACTAATTTTTCAGAAGTTAATTTCTGGACACCTTGCTCTAATACTTCTAACTACAGAATCATTTAAGAACATGCCACAATAAATAAAGTAGCAGTGCTTATTCACCAAGCAGCATGTGGATCTGCATTGTCCACATAAACAAGGGCAAATGGCAAACAGGAAAGCAAGTTAGGAGAGATTTAATTGGCATCCAGCTGAGCTCTTGGCTTCTGTGATTCAGAAGCTCTAAAAAACATTTCTCCCTCCATATAAATATTTCAAGGCAGAAAGGATCAAAGCCCCTTCCATTCTGCAGGTATCTCACAGCTTTCATCCAATCTAAATATAAAAATAGTTAGAAAAAATATTCTGAAATGGCAGCCAGGATAAATCTTCCTTAGAAAAGGGCTAGGAGTAGAACCGTCTAATCCAATTAGAGGCACCTGGTGATATGACTGGCACTCTCCAGAGCAGCATCCAAAGCGGCAAACATCCAGCAGAGACAAATTAGGATTCACAAGAGAGAAATGCGAATTTTTAGAGACTCGGATGTTGAAGTAATACCTCAAATGGCAAGTTGCCAACATTTCAGTGTTCTCTCCCTCCCTGTCCCCTCAGCCTAAACTCATCTAGGAATTTCATGAAAACAGATTTCTGCAGAACTATTCTTGCACAGAACAAGAACGGATGTGGAATATTGCCTTTCCACTGAGTACCCCATGTAGACATACCCATTACTATATCCATGTTTTTGTATTCCTCAGTTCATCAGCAACCCCTGTATTCTGTATCTACGTAATTCTTAGTCACAGATGGATTGCTTCTGACACATTACCTGCTAGACAGAAGTAGCTTCACTTGCTAATCAGAGCTCTAGTACAACATCTTTTTCAGAAAGTTGAGAAGCAATAATATAACTAGATAAATCCACAGACTTTCTGCTTTGATGTGCATGCATTTTATTCATCCAACTTCAGTTAAAACAGCAAGTTCCCTCCTGAAGCATTAGGACAACTTGGGTTTAGTTAAGCCAACATGATAGAACATAGGATTATAAGCAAATTATTTTTGTAAAGAAGAAAAAAAAGGAAAAACAATTTGCCTTCAGCCACAGAAAAACAGATGGTCAAACTAGTTATGAGGACCAAACTTTTCTGTTGCCTTAGAAAGGTGGTCAGGATCACAGGTATTTGAGCTACTCCTTGCATTTTCTTTTGTGTTGCCAGCACATGTAGGTCAGTACAGAATGCTGGGAAACACTCCTGACTTTGTGATGAGAGAAATAATTCTCGGCTGCCTGCAGAATCATAAAATCCTTATCTGTTTTCTGTTACATTTATAGGTTTTTTACTTAGGAATCATTGTATTGATTATGTAAAAAGGAAGAAGTATTCTTATTTTTTAACTCCCATTAAAATTCACATGGAATTGAGAACAATTCACTAAATCTCAGGTCAGCTAATAGTAGAGATACTTTATTACTACAGAAAGGGCAAATTCAGGCATTAAATTCTCAGCATTGTTAGGCTTAACAGGTGTTTTATGTCATGTCCTATCAGTGTTAGCATGATATGCATCATTTACTTACACATATTAGCTGTATCTAATTTTAAAAATAATTACACATTGATTTTGAAAATTACTTTTCAAGTCAGTGAGCACAGAGGAAGTACACAACAGTACAGATTTTATGAGGATTAAAGAAAGCAATGAAAGTTGTAAACTAGAATGACAAAAAACTATCTAGAGAAATGGGATGAGCTCTCTTCAGAATCTAAATGAAACAATACTTGAAATTAATTCTGCTGTAAATAAATACTTTTATAATCATAATTGTCATTTGAATTGCTACAGCATGTCACTTTGCATATAAAACCAGATTTATTTTATTACATCTCCATGCAGGAATTGAAATGCTATGTAACTTCATAATGGCCAAATGAGCCATCTATGGCCAGCAGAAGTTTAAAGTGTTCTTCAGCAACAGTCAACATTTTCTGGCAATAACACTTAAAGACTGCTGATGCTTAACACTCCAAATAAACTGAGATAGTAATTTTGACTTGCAGAAGATCAGTAACACAAAGCAGATGGAACCAAGGCTACTCTTAGTGTTAAGAAATGACTTTCAGTACACCAAAGTGAAAACCATATGAGAATGTTTCAAAAGCTTGGTGTAGCAAAGATGCCAAGATGATGAAAGAAGTATCAGGAATTCCTTACATTGGCAACCTTAAAACCAAGTTCAGTTCATCTTGCCTACTCACCAATGTCCCGTTAGACACTGTTTTTACGTGAAAACCAGGTCTGGTGACTGAGCTCAAAGGCAAAACTGACTTGGAGCTTTGCAATTAATCTTAAAAAAAAGACAACATAATTTATTATTTTTGCCCAAGCACCCAACTGTTGCTACAGTGAAGGAGGCCATGAAACCCTAGCTAGCTGGAAGGATTCTAACCAGCCTGCAATGGAACATAAGCTGCTCCTAACGGAAGAAAAGATAGTATAAGTAAGTAAATGAAAGTAAAATGTCCATAGATTTTGCGTCTCTTGCTTTCTTCTCATGCTGTCTATGGAGTGACCGGATTAGAAACTATGTTCTAAGGAATAGCACAGATGAAGCACGTTTATGCTAAACATACTACTAAGTAGGGATGCTATTAGTACGCTTAATTTGGCTACTGATAAAAATGAGATAGTACCCTCCCTAAAAAGCAGCTTTACTGTCCCAGCCTTTCTTTTTTCTTATTATTATTTCTAGTCTCCCAATATCACCACAAATCACAATTCAGTTTAGTATATCAGTTCTTTAGGTATCATAACAATTCTTTCCAGTTACTTACTAGCAGTTTTTTAGTAAAGCTGTTTTAGACTCATCTTTCTGAAGGTTTTTTAACTTTCCATTAGGAAAAAAAAAAAAAAAATCAAAGCACTTCATCAAGCTTTATTTTACTTCACATGGAGTATTTAAAAAGATAGACATGACTCAATCATTCGTTACCCTTTGTAAAATACTGTTATTCTTTTTATTTAACACAGTATTTCAATAAACAAAATCATGAAAATCAGGATAAATCTTGAAAATGCGTAACTGGCATACTATGCTCTAGCATCCTGCTCCCAAAAGGAAATCAAGTAATAATATGGAAGTTATAAAATAGCTTATTTTTCATACATGAAGGTTTCACATTCTCTTTAACAAAAGGGGACTTTACCAAGTACTTTTAAAGGTTAGTAGTACCAAAGAAAAGCAATTGCTTTGCAATTGACTATGTGGTAAACCAGACTTGCTGACCAAGAAAATACTGATTCTTTGCCCATATTTCAGTTTGCAAGTAGATCCAGCACAAATGGCCACTGACTTGCTCCTGCACTGACTTTCCTAAAATCATTCTTCACAAAAGTTGTCACACTGTCATCATTACAGTACAGAGGCAGGAGGAATAAAGAACATCGGAAAAGGAAATAAGGTAAAAAGAGCAGAGCAATCAAAATATACTGGCAGTGTCCCCAGAAGGACTGGCGGAGAGTGGCTGCATCCTGCTAACACCTGGAAATCCCTGCCCAGGACTGGCCACTGGCAGGCTGCCAGCTATCAGCACAACCTCAGGAATGCAGCTCTGTCCCATCCTAACACCACATTCAGTGATGCGATGTTTTCCCAAACCCCACATGGGAGATGCAGAAAATGGTTTGTTAGGAAACTATTCAGGTACTGGGTCACTTTTAAAATAGGACTTGTCCTCTTGTGGAGGACTTCATTAAAACCATTTGTTAACAGTAAAAAACAAATGAAAAAATCAAAACAAACAAAAAATCAACAAATTTAAAAACCCACAAAAATCAGATGATGAAATATAGAAAGCTGCAAGCACAGACTGTGTATTCTAGTAAAGGCAAGAGATGGCTATTGGTTATAAAACAAGAATTAGGCCAAGCCTAAAAATAATCTTTCCTTTCTGGAGTTGATGAAATTCAAGTAACCATAAAATAACATACATTGTGTCATCAATATTTATCCTTTCCTGGCAAGGACCTTGCTTTCAGAAACTTCTCTGCATTTGAGGATTTCAGAACCACTCATCATACTAGCCCTTGATTACAGCATATTAACTTAAAAATGCAAGAAAAAAACCAAAACCTTAATCTATGCATTATTAACAATGTTTTCATTATTTTCAGGCTCATTAGAAAGAAAACCCACTTCCTCTCCCTTCCTTTTTTTTTTTTAAGTGAGTTTACCTAAGTCCAGATTTGACCACAGTGAATCAGTGGGTGAACTGCGTTCCTTCCTCAGTTCTGGCTTCTGACAACCCAGTAATCACAGCATCCTTACTGCCAGCCACTCAGTATCTTTGTCATCAATCTTATCTTTAGCTGTCAGTCAAGGAGAGAATGGGAATATAAAGCATCATGATGTAGTAACCCAGATAAAACTTATCAGTGATTTAAATTACACCCAAAAAAAAAAAAAAAAAAAAAAAACCACCCAGGGAGATAAAACTTCCTCAAGAGGTCATATTGGTCATAACTGACATCCTCTTTTAAACTTACCAAAATCATTCTATAAAGACTTCCAAAGAACAGCCTACTGTGAAAAGCAGATGAAGAGCTTTACTCAAGTTTACATTTCACATCAGGGATATAAGAAAGCCTCCTGTACAAATGCCATTCATGCAAGTCTACTGTAGATGCAAATTAACTTGTTCTAAGGAGTTGTTATCAGATAACTATTTGCAGGAGCAAATTGGAAGCAGTGTTTCCATTATCAATTACTTGTCCAAATACCAGATAAATTCTGTTTCTGGAGACCAGTAGGAAGGCCTCCACTACAGTGTGACTCTACAGTTCTTCACAACTTTTTCTTTACAGAACTGCAACACCATAGACACACTCAATTGCAAAGGCACCACCGACCCACCAAGACTCGCCCAGTGCCATCCAAGAAGCCTGTGACACCACAGAGATTTAACTGAGGTCTCACGTCCAACACCATACTGTGTTTTTATACAGTATACCACTGGACTTTCTCATATCTCATGTTTTGCTTTCTACAAGAATAAAATTAAATAATACTAAAAGCTGAAAAAACACAAACTGTACAACAGAATACATTATTAGGGAAAAATACTTTCTTCAGAGATATTAAGCAGCAGGGACTATTTCAAACATACTTCTCAAACTCTACCAAGCTGGAAAATCAAACAAGCAGGAAATACTATAATCAAATTTCAGTCAAATAATATTTGGGTTGCATAGTTCAAGAGAATTCAGACATGGAAGTTCACAGAAAAAGTGCTGGTATGATGCAGCAAGTAAATGCTTCTCAGCGTGACCTATCTTCCTCGTTCTGGAGTTCCAGTCAGTTTTACCTCTTTGGTCCAAAGCCTCAAAGATTTTTAGAGTAGCTTAGTCTTGTAGAGTTAGAAGTCCATAAATACAGACTTTATTGCCTGCTTTAGTACTGACACTACTTTGAGTTAAACCAAGTTAGCTGTTCTGAAAATTTAGTTTTCTTCTAGCAAAACAGATAAATCTTCCATCTTCAGCCTTTAAGATCCCTATGCATGCATCGTTAGCAGTTTGGGCTCTTCCTAGTAACAGAACAAGAAAACAGGTTTTCATCCTTCTGTACTAATTTCATTCAGTGTTACAGGGAAAAGCTCTGGAGCACAGAGGTCAGGCAGTGAGCTCTTTCAGCACATCTCTGCAGAGACTACACAGCACAAGAGGGTTGATAACAGTAATACACAAATACACACCACAACCCAAGTGCTTTCTATCCTTCATCCTTTAGCGTGTGCTCGTATTTTTATATATACCCCAAAGATTTTCACATCTTCTCAGATGCCGAAATTTATTTTTCATAGGCATTAAACAAAAACCACAGCAAGCATATCACTTATACAAGATGCAAACAGAGCTTTAAAATCTGAATTCTAAGTATCCTGTGGGAAATACTGCTGGAGCATGAACATTCATTAATTATAATAACTGATTAAACTTTTCCTTCTTAAAGCCTTAAGGTTATTTTCAGATTCTGCCTTCCCAGAACTGGGTCACCTTCATGCCCTGCCCCCCAACCCCTCCCCCCCAATACATAATTTACTAGCATTAATTACCTTAATTTAAAAAAAATTCAAATAAGCAGGGCTTGAGGAAAAGTACTCCAGCAACACAAGGACTGCCTTTAGAAATACCAAGGGGATCAAAACCAAGCAGGAAGCAAACTTAACCCTTTCTTCCTAAATATCAAACAGAAACCTGTACGGACCTCCAGGACAGAAACGACAATGCTGACTGCTATCTACCCTCACTACTTTCTTGCCAACTGCCTTACTGATAAACTTTGACAAAGTTTGCCAGCACACAAAGCAACAGTACACCGTGAACAAAAGATACTGTAAGAACAATCCATTAGAGTTTAGGCATGGTTCTTGAAGTAGAGGGTGAACAGCAGCTCATCCTATGACCTCCCCTGAGATGACCAAGGATTACAAAGGTGAGGCAGGCCCACCTGAGGAGCAGTAACACGTTTGAGGCACTGGGAGAAAGTTTATTTTTCTAACCAAAATTGTGAACACAAGAGAGAAAGATAAAGGAATAAGAAGCCGGTAAGAAAGAAACCAGCGGCTGAAAATCCACTGCTAAGACCTGAGGGGTTGGGGGGGAATCTATGCAGCCAACACAGCAACAAGTTCAGAACTTCCACTTGTCTGTAACTTTGAGAAGGTAACTGATGTAGACAGAGCAAGAAAAGGGGGAAAGTGACAGTATTAAGGGCTATGGAAAAATGGAGTCAGTTCTGCCAGTGATGAGCAATTAATAGAACAAGGGAGTGCAATCATACTAAAACTATTTCCTAATTAAAATAATTATATTAGCTGGCCTTTAAGGAGATTTATTTATAGTAAGTGTGACAAGCTATTAAGGATTCAATTTAGATCAGAAGTCTCAAATTATGTCTTTAGGTATGGGGTGGAAGTGAGCTGATGTCAAGCACAATAACTCATCTCACAGAGTAATTTGTCTCCGGCAAGGGACATAACTGGAATTATTCTGCTAAGATCAGAATTCAAATAACTTCTGTGTATATGGACACATGTACATTGTGAAGTGTGACTGCTACAGTCAAAAAACTTCTGAAATAGTTGTCAAATTACATCTGATTTGTAGCAATTATGTCCTAAGTTTTCTTAAACAAACAGAACTTTTAAAATTCTTACAGTTTTTGTCTTTTTTTTAAATCTATTTCTATCCCATATATACTAAAATCTACAAGGTTCTCGAGATTGCATTTGTCCTATATTTAAATATTGCTGAAGACATTTGGAGCCTCTCACCTCTGATCTCTCCATGCAGATCCTACGGGCTGTCAAAATGCCCAGAATCAGCGTATCAAGACTGAAACCTCCACACCAATCTATCTGAAAGGAATGGAATTTTAGAGGGGACTAAAGAAGGAAGAAAAAAAATCCTAAAAAAATTCCTAAAATTTTTCTATTTTCTTAATTTTTATCACCAAATGTAGCAGAACTGCTGTCTAGAGTGGCAGATCAAGATCAAACAATGGGCATCCCAAAGTCAGACAGTGAAATCAATAGTTTGGACTTCCTCTCTCTAAACACAAATTTTCCGTTAGCACAAAATACTTCTCCTGCCATGCAGATTGCTCATCACGTTAGTCCTAAAAAATAAATACACTCTGTATTGTACAGAAAAATCTCTTGGAACTAGGTCTGAGGTATTGAAGGTACACTAAGAGCTTACTGCCAACAACACTCAGCAGAAAAGTTCATTTATGTCACTCAGAGCAAGTAGCCTATACTGCAATTAATGCAACCCATACAAGTAAAAAATTTTTAAATTAATTACTTTAATTACACATTAAGAGGTACAGCAATATGCTAAAAATTAATGTCTATTACAAACTCAAGGAGAAGTAATTTCACTGGCATTTTTAAACTCAGCTGTTGTCATCAGCATTTCTTATCCAGCAAAGGCTTTTTCTCATTAGATTTCCAATGCTTGTCTGCTTCCTAATCCTTAAACCTTGCCTCCAGATACTGAAGGCCATTTGATTCACCTTTCTGATCCCATTTCGTTCCACAGATGCTGCTACTTCCAAGGAGCAATTTTTTCCTCTGCAAGTCCTGATCATCATCCCACTCCAAGTGCTGATACACATTTTTCTTCTACCCCATTGTTATGTACAGTGATTTATTGATGAAATTAGTTTTGTCATATTAATAATACAACAATTACTTTAGTATCAGGGTTCCCTTTAGCAATGAGAGAAACTCATTTGCTGCCATGGATGACAAAATAGATGATAGCATGGTGATAGCAACACTAAATGAGAATCTAGGATCCTGAACTTGTTGGTATCACCTGGAGTGCAATGTACTGCTTAATTAATTAGCAATTAATCGATATCATCCTCCAAAGGAAACCAGCGCAATAAGCCACTAAAAATTCAAGTTTGTTTTGCAGTTCAGAATGGAAAGTCCACATAGTGCTAAAAGAATGTTTTCCTTCCTTTTTTATTCACTAGAAGCAGTGGGTATTCAGAAATCCTCATTTTTATAACAGAAGAACAAACTGGATAGAGATGACAATATTCATAGGGCTGAAAAGCTTGTATTTTATGTTTCTTTGTGATCTTCATGAAAAATGAGGTAAAAACAAAGAAACCACCCCACAACATTACTTCAAGTTAACTACTAAGTGGATGGAATTGAGAACTAGGCGTATCTGACAAACTCACCACTGCATCAGGCAGTAGGAAAATGTGCAGCCAAGCTGCTTCAAGAAGCCCAAACTTTCAATTGCCTCTGCTACCTGTTCTGAAAACATTACCATCTGAATATTGTCCCTTATCTCCTTTTAAAGCAATTGGGTATGTTACCTTAGCTTGACCTCTTAGGCATTCACTGCTTTCTCCTTCTATGATGTAGGCAATTTCATAATGATAAAACATGTCAGGCAAGATGATAACAGTCCTATCCCCATTTAAGCCAGTACCAAAAAGCTGACACTAACTTTTAGTCTACTTTTATCACATTATCTGCAGAATTGTTATCTAGTAAGCCTATGGGTAAACTAGATTTAGCTTCCAGCAGTTTTCAAATGTACCTTAGCCTATGAAAAAGACATATAGAAGGACTGAGAAAACAATTCCTGCTACCAACAGTTGTGGTTCTGACAGCTTTACAGTGGAACTCAATGAACAGCAAAATACAGGTCCATACAGGTCATTCAAAAACATATGCTTGGTTATATAGTCTTTGAAAGTACGTTTGATTAAAATTAATAATTAAATAATTTGATGAAACTTTCTAAATATCTGTATTTAACTGTTTAAAAACATTATAAAGCAATAATCCTTTTCAGCTGGATACATATCCTCAGCTTTATCTTTCCAAGGCACTGTTACACTTGAAAGGATTTGCTATGCACTTCATACAGCTATTAAGGCACCACTGTCATGAAATTATCTCCAATTAGCAGTCTGCTATCCTAATATTAAATACACACACAGCTGTATATAAAACAATTGCATCAATTCTTGAATTTTAAAGTATTCAATAACTTGATAGCACATATTCTAAAATGAAAATATTTTTAATTTGTTTGTAATAGCCCCTCCCCAAGTAAGGTAATTCTTTTCCATATTGCTTTTCAAATACTACAGTAAAAACAAGAACAGTAACAATGACCTCCACTGACAGATTTCAGCTCTAATTTAAATTAATCTGATCCAAGAAAGGGAGGAAGAATATGCATGTCCTCTATAACTTACATCAGAAAGACAGAGCTCTGCGTTTATTATGACAGTCCAAAAGCACTTAATCCTACAGCACTGGAATGAATTCTTAAGTTCCTCCATTTTATTTAATCAAAGCAAAGAATTCATTCTAGATTTGTGCAGTTCATTCATCAGACTGAATTAAATTTTTGATAAGCCATTGTTAAATTTTTCATAACATAACGATCTGCACTTTAATAGCCCTTTCACTGGCTTCTCCTTTGTCTTCCAAATTTCCATGCTGTGAGGGACAGTGAAGGGCCTAGGAACTGGAGAAAACAAGCATGAGCTTCTTTAAACTACAGAATATCTGAACAGTCACAAAGCTTCAGAGATGAAGCATGAATACTCACAAAGTAGTAAGCCAGCACATATTATACTCTTATTAGAACCAAAACACTGAATCCAGGAAACAAAGTTTTGTGCGAGTATACTCAGATTTAATTCTGTAAGTCTACCCCTAAAAACCCCAGATATAAAAAAATTGTTTTCTTACCTAGAATCCCACCAAAGATAGTACCAGAAGATCATGAGAACATTTCTACAGACTTTTTTGTATGAAATGCTTATTCCATCGAGACTAAGCATTTAGGAAAACTATCTTGGTTTTTCTGAACTTTCTTCACAAAATAAGCTTCTACCCTTTGTCTTCTACTGTTTGAGCTGTTCATTTTATAAAAAATCCTCAGTCTTTACTCCTGAGGCACCCATGGTCACACCAACTGCACTCAGAGCTCCTACCTCCTGGTAGCCCTATCAACCAAATCTCTACTACAAAGCCAGTTCAGCTTCAATTTATTAGATAAATTAATATGGTACAAAAAAACTCAAGTCAATTGATAGGATGGCAACCAAAGGTAAATAAAAAGCAAATAATCTCCCAAGTCAAATTACCCCACATGGGGTATTTGTTGCAGCTATTCCCAAAATAGATGTTTTATCTGGCATCAGGAAGAAGCAGCAGAGGTATCTGATTTTTTCTGATTAGCTTCCAGAACTAGTCCCCACTCAGCTTTTATCTAATTAATTTGACCAAGTGCTCAAAAAGCACTTTGGGTTGTTTTTTTTTTAAATTCACATAGTCAGCAGAGATTTACATTTTATTTTCTTTTAAGTTTTCCACTGTATTAATGATATATCACAACTTTTAAATCCCAGCTCCCACGAAATCTTTCACAGAATCATTCAGGATGGCAGGCCTCAAAATGTCACTTTGTCCAAACTCCTGCTCAAAACAGGGAAAATACTGAATTCAAAACTTCAAATTCAGGTTGCTTTGGACTTTGACCAAGCACGTCTTCAAACATTGCTCCCTGCCCTGAATGGTGCTCCCTCTCTCCTTCTGTAAATTCTTGTCAGAATATACAGAGATATATGCAGCAGATTTTGACTGCTTCATGAGTAGGCAAGTTAACACCATTTTTTTCATACTGACTCAGTTTATCACAGAGCTAATAAGGGGATCCACTTATGTCTCTAATTCATGAACTTCTGTACTCATTTTAGAAATTAATAGTTAGAGAAATAGTATTTCACTGGCTTATGTTGTTAATGGGATTAAAAATGTAGTCTTCTCAAAAAACCGCAAACCCCAGGCCCCTAAAAAAACCCCAAAACCCAAAAGACAACACTCCCACACCCAAAACAATTCCAAATGCAACAAGAGAAGGCAAAGAAACCAAAAGAACCCTCCGACAATTCAGCTACTTCCGCAAACATCTTGCACCTCAATACCAACGAATGAAGGACCTGTTCTTTTCTGAGGCTCAAGAATAGAACCACAGAATAAAGTAAAATAGATTTTACATTTTTTTTTCAAAAGATCTCCTACAAAAGAATCTTACACTTTGTTATACACAGAGTATTTCCCACTTCAATAGCTGGGTGTACATGTAAACAATGTCCTTCTTAACACTGCCTGCATCCATTTGAAGTGTCCAGCAAATCTTTTTCCACACTCCCAAAGTAGGAACTAAAAAAACATCCTCAGGTGCTGATTTTGAAGAGTGGCTGTAATGACACTCAGACTCAGCACCATTTTCACTGGGACAGTACAGTCTGTGGTTTGCATCCCAATGTCAGATAAGGCTGATGCTGTTTGGTGCACCCAGGAAAAAAACAGAAGAGCATAGCAATGGCTCAGATTTACACAGTTTTAATCCCATATAATTCCACAATAGGCCCCATGCCTGTTGGTTCTTATTGGTTGGCTCCAGGCTTCCAAAGGCATGCAGCCAGTAGGAAACATTAGACAAAAGGACTTAGGTGGAATTAGATGGCATTTAGGCTGGGCGAATCTGGGCCACACCATGCTATCCCTTTTCTGAAAGCCCTGAACACTGCCAGGATATTTTGACCAACAAAGAAGTATCAGATAGATTACTGGAAAAGAACTACATCCAAGCCATGCATCATACTGTTCTTAGCGTGTACGATCAATAAAAATCTTCAATTCAGTTTCTCCAAAAGCTCTGGGTTTATAGAAGTTCGTGGCCTGTAGTCCAGTGGGATATGAGGGAAACAACCAATTCATAAACTGGTTTTTTCCTCACTGATTTAGCCAGTGCACAACAACACAAAAAACTGCTGATCCGTGACATTCCCTCAAGTTTCTGCTCTATTCTTTTGCTTAAAAAACGGATTCAATCTACCTGAATTGTTACTGTTCAAGTACTGTAATATGAAAACAAGGCATCAATCCCATGACACTACAATCAAATATCTATCTTCCCCTATTTAAATCACTTAATAATTTTAATATACATCTAAATAAATTAAAAGCTATATGAACTGTCAAAAGGAATTTGGTTGAGTTTCATTATAGTCCTTATATAACACTCTCATCTAATTCTGCTTCTCTGCTTCCTACCCAGGTTAGAATTTGTAGTGATACACAGAAATACAAATCTTTTTACAGGTGTGTCCAGGAATAAAACCCACCCCAATCATGAAATTAAGTTTTTCATAAAATTGAAGATAATCAGAGAGGAAAAAAAAGAGTCGCAAAATCTTTTAAAACTCTAACTCAAAATAACTATTTCTCTGGTCATTTACACAGGAAGTATGATAAACCTGTATTTTAGGAACTTGCATGAGGAAAAGTGGGAGATCAACAGTAATGCTGTAGTGGTCTCCAGAGTGGGGTGTTCAAGACAACCCACTGTGGTATTGGAAGAAAATATGAGAACTCCAGCAATACATGTCTATAATTCATAAATAAATATGCATATATCAGGACGCATGTTCAGAATTTTTTTTATTGATGGAGTGAACACTACCCTAGCTGATTCTCCAAATTATTTTGGGGCATGTGATTGAGATACTCCTACCTAAGAAACTCAGTGGCAAACAGAGTAAAAAAGTAAGAATCTGCCTTTGCACTCGACGCTTGCAGACCTTCTAAGCTTTACAGGAAAACACTCCACTAAAAAAGGAGGTAAGTATTCTCAATCAGGTTAAAATGCTTCCCATTACCATAAAGTAGGTAATAATTCAAGCTTCCACATTATCTTTCTTCTTTTAAGGCAACACTTCTATTTGACTTTGCCAAATTTGAAACCCATCTGGCTTTACTGCATTCAATAATTAATGCATTTTGATCTTATTTTTTGGTGGATTTCCTGCTAAGTCAACTCAGGTATTTGAGAAACACATCAAAAATCTCAAACTTTTCCTAGGTATACTGAAATAAGATCTCTATAAAACTGTACA
Source organism: Machaerirhynchus nigripectus (assembly GCA_013397975.1). Taxonomy (NCBI): domain Eukaryota; kingdom Metazoa; phylum Chordata; class Aves; order Passeriformes; family Dicruridae; genus Machaerirhynchus; species Machaerirhynchus nigripectus. Next base: position 2,333,074 of record VZRQ01001173.1, read on the forward strand.
TTATTATAATTTTTAAATGAGTTGGAAGCTTCCATCATGTATATTTATATTCTTAACATTTTAAGATGATTCACTTAAGTGCACGTTAATATCAACTTTACTAAAATGACCAAATCTGAACAAGTGATACAAGGAGTGACTTTTAAATTTAAGTCTGTGCAATACCACAGATGACCACTGATGGCAAAAAGACCTTAAAAGGCCTAGAAGAGAGACTATTGAGAAACATAAATTCTTATTTTTGGAAAACCTGTATCACACTCCATAGTATAGGCGCTGGGTTTTTGTACAGCATTTTATATCAACTGAGCTACAGGAAAAGGGTTTAGAATGATAAAACTGAAGCCATATCATTGACAGATGAAATATTTTTGTGACAATTTTATTGGGTTACTTGCAGAGAAAGTACTGGCAGCCTTTGTTAACCTACTTCAACTGTTCAGGATTAGAATCATTTAAATCAGAGCATGTATTAATGGTCACTGATATCATTATGTCTATACCATGTTTCACTTTTGCAGAGATTTTTTTTCAAGGCAAAGAGAAGTTAGTCATTATTCTCCCCATGAAGACTGTCCAATTTAAAAGTCAAGAACAGAAATTCCTTTGAAGAACACTGAAACAATACTAAAAACAAAACATACGGCTTCGAACAGGCAGCACAATTGTAAGAAATTTTCCATGAGTTACCTGTCTTTAATCCACTGACAGAAACATCAAAGCAGCATTAGGGGTGTGGAATAAACCTCTTAACTAGTCTGTACATCTCAATACCATAATTAAACCTTTAGTCTATACAGATACAAACAGATTAATTTTACTTCTTGAGTTAAAATAAATTAAGAAAGAGGAAATCTTACTGTATGGCAAAACTCCATAACCCCAACACTAATCCTCAGGTCTTAAAACGAGAGCATACTGAAATATAGTGCATTAAAAACCAGGTACCCAACTGGAGTCAATGCACATTTTGAAGATCTCAGCTGATCTCACCTACTCCTTATTTCTTTAAAATAGCTCTAGTTTTACAAGTTAAGAATTATAACCTCTCCTTTGACCAAACTCCCTGTACAGTGGAAAAGATGAAGTTCAGAAAAAAAATAGGTGACTTGACTAAAATTCTGAAAGTGCATCCCTGATATGTACATATTTATTTATAAATTAGATACACGTATTGCAAATAAAGGAACATAGGCCATACACAAGAAACCTCATAAAAAGACTGAGGATTTAGAGAATGGTAAGAACTATAAATGAAGGGAAAGGGGATAGGGCAACTTCTGTATTCAACCGGTTTTAAGCTTTGAACACGGTTTTTCTGTATCTTCCTGAACACCAAAGTCATTTGAAGGGGACACGCTATGAACAGACAGACTTTAACCTTTCGGTCATCAGAGTTAATGATTAGCTTGAGCTATTTAGAAGCTTGAGATAGTTAATAAATCTCTACAGCTAATCACTCCAGGCCACAGAGAACAATGGGCACTTCTGCTGCAGACCTCTGTGGAAAGGCCAAGAACCAGAGGAATCAGGAAACATAATGATCTTCACAGAGCCTCAGGAGCTATCTTTACACTACAGCTTCTTGACCCCACAAAGGACAAGTTCTGCTGCAGTTCCCTTTGCAATATACATTTTGTAGTTTACCAGAAGCCACCCCTGCTAATGCCAAGTCAGGCACATTTCACAGCAAATACGTCATTTAAACAAGAACAGCATATTGGACAACTGAAGTGCAGGGCATGATGCATAACTTTGGCTTCCTGTTAAGGAGGCTTGTTGATCTTACCTTGCCCATTCTGCCAGCTAATTACACCTCATGACAGCAGCAAGCAATTTTCTAAGTCCCATATTCACATTCCATTAGTCTCCACAGTAAATGACTGGTAGACAGCATTCATAAGATAACAGCACAATAAATCTTACTCTCAAATACTTCCAAACAAAAGAGAAATTTTGCTGTCATTTGGAACACTATTTAACAACCTTTTCTTTGGATGTGATAACAAGCAGACACTAATCCATTAGGTAAAACTGGCCTTTGCTAACACTGTTTAATTTTCTAGAGAAGAGCCAGGACACTGAGCAAGGCTGTGTGCTTTGCACTTGGCACGAAACAGACACCATCAATCAACAGAGCCCATATCTTTCTTTTCAACCACTCCAAGTAGCTGGGATGTCAGGAGTGACACAAAATCAGAGTTACACAGAGGTGGGAGAGGGATCACAGTACCACACTGTTGAAAACTTAAGCTTTTTATTTTGGCAAAAGACTTGTCCTCAACCCTAACACCAATAACGTAAAAGGATCTACTGCCAGAGTACACAGTGCACCAAACAGTGACCACCACAAGACTTTTGGGACTTTTCTAACTGGTAAAGCAAAGAATCGGACTGAACTTCCATCCTTTTGCGTTTGCCTCATTAGATTAATTGTCTCCTTAATGGGTATATAAAAAAAAAAATACCCCCAACCAAATTAAATTTCAGATTCCAATGAAGTATTTAAAAATGACCATGACCTGAGTTTTAGTACACTGCAAAAGCATCACCTAACAAGCAGAAGTATAGGAAGATCATATTTTCCAGTTAGCACCTTAGCACATTGGTCCTCTGTGACTGACACATGGCATACTCTCACACACACAATACCCGTAGCATTTACATTAAATCTACCTACATTTAAAAAGTGCAGATGCAGAATAAATTTTCTACCTCTGCTTCTCAATGAAATTCATACAATTTGTTTTCTCAAGAAGTTTCAAATGTATGTACAGACAACACCAATATGAGAGCTGTCTCAGCCCTGGAGAATTAGCTACAGACTGAATAAACAGGCCGCTGTATTGTCTCAAAATACAGTTTAACCTCTCTTACCCTAGGCACAGGAAACACTTCAAAAAAAGTCACTAATGTAAATACAGCTATGGCTACACATCTTTAGTCACACCAGGAACTGCAGCTTGTGTGGGTCCTGTAACAAACTGATGCTGAACCTTCCCAAGTTTTTTTCTCATGAATGGTTGTTCAAATGCAGGCAAATTACCTTGCTTTACTATTTCTAAAGTATGGGGTTTTTCTGGTGGTATTTTTAAGCAAAACTGCATTGAGTAGAAAAGCATGCTATAACTAAACAACATTCAAATTCTCGATATTGGAGTTTTCAACCAGACTCCGGTTCTGTTATTACACAGAAGAATGTTGCCTCATATTAAATACTCAAGATCACCAAGATTGGCAGAAATGCAATAATCACAAATATATGACAGTAGTATATAAGAAATATTTAGAATAGCATTTAAAACCTTGGCATGTAATGAAAAAATTGTGCCTGGTGGCACACTAAAACATGATCAAGTTACTGCAGGGCTGTGGTTCTATGCCGACAGCTCAATATAACTCTAAAAACGCACCCCCAGGCTCAGAGGCACTGGTTTTGGCTAAAACAGATATAGGTTAACACAGAGCAAATCTAGGCAGCCAAGTAGAAATTATTCCAGAAGTTAATATAAATGAGTAATTAAGTGACAATTTTCAGAAATATAATTTTAGTTCTCATTTCCTTTTTTCCTAAACACTTTCTGGGCTGTTATTTTGAGATGGCTATTAACCGCTAGGTTATTTTTAATGTCCCGCATGTGACAGATGTCTCTGGAAGAAAAGGCAGCTGAAGGACAACAAACTCCTTCTCCAGGATGGGTTTTATGTCCAGTGTTGTTGTAAGAATCAACCCCAAATATCCTCTAATAAACTCAGAAGTCACACTGACCATTTGCATATAAAGACTCATTTAAAACCACTGCTCTTTTTCTTTCTAAAGCAAGCCTATATTTGCAGGACATTCAGCCTTAGAGAAGGAAACACATCTGACAGGTCAGAAATGCACTAGCAGTGGGATCTAATTTGAAATTGAGACAGGGAGTAAAGAAACTGGTGTTAAAGGGTATCATACAGAGAAACCTGTAATTGCTTTTGGTTCTAGTGTCATTAAAATGACAAAAGGGACCACCATACAGGCTCTCAAGTCAGCAGTTTCCTGAGCAGGTTGCCAGATACCAAGTAATTACTCTGGAGAAAGTGAGGAAAAGGGAGAAGAGAGAAAAACAGGTACAGTAGAAGATACCCTTAAAAGAGTAGTAAATCAGGTATTCATTGCAGTCTGTGCCATTTTAAGAATTAAAAATTCTTCAATAACAGTATCAAACTGAGTCCGCAAGATGTACACATTTCTGAAGATACCAAATGAATTTAGCACCGAAAAGATGTGGTCAGACAGGAACAAAGAAACCCATCTCTTTGATCCAGCAAAAATAGAAAAAAACTTCCGACCACTCTAGATTAAATAGTAGATTCTTTACTGAAATGCTTAAAAGAGAAGTAAGAGGCAGCCTTGCGGGGTTGAGACGGAAGATCCCTTTCTCTGAGTCAACATTTGGGCCTGGCATGAACTTGAGTTTGAAATGTTCTATGACACACTAAGGAGTACGTTTGCACCAAGTTCATCCTTCTCTGAAAAGACTCCTCCCTGCACTGACAGCACTACACTGCTACTGCAGCCTACGTCACATTTGGGTCACAATGAAAGGATAGCTAAGATGTGATGAAAAACATAGTCCATCATTACTTTTTTTCAAGTAGGTTACATCAGTCCTTCTGGATGTTACTGAGGCAGAACGTACAACAACAGGTGCCAGAGAAATCCATCTGTACTCCTTGGAAGTGCCAAAACACACAGAACTGGAAAATGTTGTTGCAGACACTCTAGGATCCAAAATTACCGCAAAAGACGAAGCAAACCACTAGCCAAGGAATCTAGTAATTTATGGCAGCAGTTCTGTTCTTGTCCCAATTAGAAATAAAAGGCAATGGTTTCTAATACCACTGCTTAGTTGCCTGGTATTCATTTTTAGACCAACATTTGAAATACACAGGGTATTATTATAGTTGCTTTTCCTATCGATATTTCATAGAAAGTCACCTTAGAGGAGAGACAGAATGGACCAAAGTTCCACATTTCTCTTGGATCCAAATATACTTAAGAGATCAGAGACTTACTATCAACATAAATATAAATTTATAAGAACTTCCTTGGAAATTGGTCCTGCTTTCAATTCTGATCAGACATAACTAATTCAATGCCAGTTTCCTGTGGATCACTTTGATTTTTTTTGACTGATGCAAAACAGACTGCAAAATCAGGGTATTTATATATCTGGAATCTAAAGGATCAGAAACCTTACCACTACCCATATCAAGGATAATGGAAGGAGGAGCTTACTGAGCCTTCAAGTTAGACTTGCTATCAGCCTGCTAAGCAGACTAGAAATTATTAGAAATTTAAGCCCTTATTGAGAGTTTAGTGACCTCTCAGGGATTAAGAGCACTAAGTTTTTCAGCTGTGTATAGCATTGTAAAAAAGCGGTTTTGTCTGGATTAATATGAAAAACTTGAAGGTGGCAGCCTGTATATATTTCATCAACACATCACAATCCATCTTTGCATGAACCCTAAGATATAACAAAACAGTAAAATTGAAGGCTTGGCAATGTTGACTTGCATTCAAGACAAAATTAGAATTATATTTTTGTCTCAAGCAAGCCACCTTACTGTTTCAGCACTTAAAGACTTCTATTGCTTTCTAGTGATAATGCAGTTATGAATTCTATGTACAATTCACCTTAGTTTTGGAATCTCTTATTAGACTGGCAGACACAGGTGGAAGAACACAATTTAAATCCTAATGACTCTTTAGATCATTTTAGGCTCTGTTAAAGACAGATATATAAGAAGGCGTGGAAAGCCTTTTATTCATGGAGAATAAAATATAAATAATACTTTTCTACACCATTTTCTTATTTGAAGTGAAAGAGAGGAATAAACGTGACTACACACCAAGAATTTTTGAATTTCACTTCAGTCTGACACGATAGCCTTTAGTAAACTTCTAAATCTTTGTAGTCAAGACATTATTTGCTTACTTGCTAATTTTATAGATTTTTTTTAAACAGATTAACCTGGTTGTAACTAGAAGACAATAAATCATTGGTGAGCAAGCAAAAATTTCCCATTTATACAATGCTTTGAAGCCAAAAATGGCTAGATAATGTGTCCTCAGATGACACAACAGGGAAATAGCCTACTTCGTAAGGATATTCATTCACATGATGTAAAATCCACAGAGTCACAATGCACAATGAGTTTTTTGTTTTAGAATAGCCTTAAGGATATGACAAGCAAATTAAAGCTGTTTCTACTTTGCTCCCTCACATACCTTTTCTTTCTTCCTCCTCATGCAAGACTATGAAATTAATTGCTGCCACAATTTTGACCCAGTAGAATTTCTATCTTTAGTTCAGCAGGACCTAAATATTATCTCCAGACCTCAGAACACTATAAATAATTCCTGCTATTTCTTACCTGCCATTAACAACTATGGAAGACTCTCAGAGGTTTTGTATAGCCCTGGCTAGAAAGTCACTTCTCACTCTGCCAAAATTCACCCCTACAGTAATAACTGTTTACATAGCAGAGCTTACGACAATCTGAAGTTTTAAATAATCTTCCGTAGCAGAGCTTCCCCTGCCCCCTAAAATCTCAACTGATTTCAGCTTTTTCTGTCATTTCAGCAGCACCTTGGGCCCTTCCTTATTTCTGTCCTTTCCACTTAATTCAGCTCTCTGTTAGACAAGTGAAATCTTTCGCTATTGGCCAAAATTCAAATTTATGATTATTCCCCAAGACCTGAACCTGACATCTCCCTCAATTAACTTGCCCTTTTTATCTTAGAAACAAGACAAACTACATTCAACAACATATCAAGCAAGTACAAAATATTTTTCCTGTGTATGTACTTGATTTCCTTCACAGAACTACTATTACAAGAATTGTTTTATTTTTAAAACCAACTTTGTGCAAGAGAAGACTGCCTTAAAATGCCTTACACTTTTTCTTAAAAATAAATTAAGTGCTTATTGGCTAATTTGAGGGAACTCAGTATATTTTTTCCAAGAGATATGAAGTTACCAACAAAATACAAACCAATTAAATATAGGACCATGGTAAATGCACTTCTGGGAAAGGGTACTACACTGAAAATGCCCTGCAAGGGTTTTGCCTTAGTATATCTATCCATTATCACACATCCTTGTTTTTCACTACGGAACTGTACTCCTGGTTTTGGGGTCAGAGGAGCATTTTATTTAATAGGACAAGGGAAGTAAGGGAAATGCAAAATTATCTAAGGCGTTAAAGCAGCTTAAAAGCATCTAATGCCATAAGCTGCTTTCAGTGCCTTCGATCTGTGTAAAGGAGGAGGGGGACCAAAAAAACACACAAGCAAAAAGTATTTCTGAAGGAAAACAAGAAGCCTTGGTGAAATAGTGGTTCAGGAGGCATACTGATATAAACTTTCAAGGAGGACATTCATAATATTTGGGGGCAAAGACATGAAAACTCAAGATCAGCCTTCAGGAAGATACAGCAGTGGAGATGATGTTATCAAGCGCATAATTTACTCTTGGTGATGAATGGTTACAACTCTGGACTGGCTTTGGACAGCTGTTTCTAACAGTGTAGCTGGCAAGGGAGAGGTGAGGGAAGCAGAATAGGCAACCAAACAACAGAATGGCTGCAAGCAGAAGCACATGCAGCAAGGCACCTCAAGGCACAAAACACAAGAACAAGTCTGCCCCATGGACCTACCAGGGCAAGACCTTTCCACTCTGACATAAACTGAACTTCTACCATAATGTTACTGTTTTGTATAGCCCTGCCTGGAAAGGCATTTCTCACTCTGCTGAAATTCAGCCTCACAGTAATAAAACAGAGCTTCCACATTTGGTGTCAAGCACAGGCAGAGCTGCCCTTGGAAAGGCATTTCCTTGAATTATTACACTTACACTTAACTGCCACCACTCAGTTGTGGTTTTATCTCATGTCTAGATATACATGGTTAATCTTGGCAAAAAAATGCCAGACAATATTAATAGCTCAAAGAGGTGATGTAATATTAGGATGAAATGCATCTTGTAATTTTCTTACAATTTTCTAAGCAATAGAAAGACTCTAGCCTTAGGAACACACTGGAGAGCAGCTAGCATTGCACAGTCTGCATGTTAGAACTGCACTGGATAGCCTGTATTTTATTTCTCCCCCCTTAGGGAAACACTGGAACTAAAATATTGCCCAAATACTGTTAAGGTTTTACAAAATAGGTCCTTCTTTGGTCCTTGGAAAAAGAAACAACAACCCCTACTCTTTTTTAATACTATTTTAAATTATTTTACAGGTAGATTCTGTTGCATTGGTAGACCTGAGCAGAGCCTCATTACTAAATAAGAATGTTACTCTGTATTACATGACAGCAATCATTTAAAACCTTCTACATAAGCAAGATGAATGCTGGGAATTTTCTATTAGAAATCTAGACTGAAGGGCCTTTGACAGCTTTTGAAATTGGGCCTTTAACTGCTCTCAAATATCTGTTTACCACTCGTCACCTATCTTGCATTACGGACAAGGTTCTGGAGCTGAAGCATCCCAGTTCTCTGTGCTTCATACAGATGTATCAAATAAACCACATGATGTCTCAGTTATGGAATTTGAAGCAACCAGTATTTCTGGTGCTTGTAATTGAATAACTGATGGACATTCACTTGTGTAAGCACTTACAAACACAAATTACCCAGCACAGGGGACAAAACAGGGGAACCAAGACAACTGCTCAGGTTGTGTTGTGTCCTTAAATGGCTTGAAATCCATGTTAAGCCAGAACGAGAGAAGACATTTTGAGGACTCTCTGCAAGATTGGAAGCAACATGGTTGAAAACTCTCCCTTATTCTCAGTGCACTCTTACCTTACTATCACCAAGAGAATATGTCATGGTATTTTTCCAAAGGACTGCAGGGCTGAAATACACACTTTCCCTGTTCCAAATCTGCTCATGAGGATTTGCTTGCTTATTGTTCCATGACCATGTAAAAGCCAAATTACCTATACCAGGCTAGATATAAGACCATGGGAACTTTATATTGCCCAACACACAGCTCAGCTGCAGGAGACATTCACCCTTCAGAACAGAACTTAAAAAGATGTTCAAGTCTCCCAGTCCAATGGAAAAAAAAACCAGCACTTCAGGTGTTTTTCTGTATCACTGTTACAGTTCATCTGAACAGTGTAAATGGTACTGGACAATTCCCACCAGGAGGTAGCTTCAAAGGGATGCAGGGCTGAGGGGTCTATTCACCAACCAAAATCTACTGTGCTCTAACACAGTTTCACAAGAAGACCATTTGGTTAAAACCTTGAGAAATTTTAGCATAATTAGCTCAGAAAGAGATAGTTTTATTTGCTTTTTAAAAACACTGTCCAGCTTTTAAATCATGCTGGAATGTTTTCCTAGCTAAGTAAATAATCTTCTTTTGCCTGTTACTTCTGGAGTTATTGCATACTGTTCACTGACTAGCTCTTCAGTGACCTTTTTTACTTTTAACATTTCCAGAGTCAAAGTACTTCAGGATTATTTCAAAGTCACACCAGAGAAATGTAAAGTTATTTTTATGCCTGTATTGAGTTGGTCATTACTATCTGACATTTGGAGAACAATTAAGGACACCCAGCCAAGGTAATTTTTCCTAATTAGAACAGTATCTGTACAGTCTGAGATGACTTCTTCCAAGCTTGAAACTGAAATCTGCTTCTTCAATGAAAAAGTCATTTCCTCTACCTGAAACTCACAGACAAAATGTATTACTTTGCTAGACTGCTGGAACTGAATGCATTTATATTTATAAAAACAGCATGAAAACATTTTTGAAGTGAAAAGGAGAAGTGAAAAGGTATTTTGATGACTCAGAAAAAAAACATCAACAAAAAAAGGGCATGCATAAATTAGACAAGGTCAGTGCTGGGAGACTTGGTTTTTACTTCTCTGGACACCAATATTTACTTCTCTGGACACCTACCTAAACAATCAGAAGTGAAATCATTATTCATTATGATAAAATTACTACTATGAAGAATCATCATTATTGCCATAATAAACATTTTCTTTAAAAGGGTAGTTCCCATTCAAATAAACCATTTCAGCTCATCTTTGAATTAAGGAACGTGGTAAAAATATCTGGTTTTAAGGCTATAGAAATGCCTGTTGAGATTCATGTCAGCAGCATGACTTACAGGTCTAAAGGCAGAAAAGTAAACAAATTCTACCCTTTAAAAACAACATCAACAGCATAATTTGGTGGTTTTATTTTTTCAAGTTAAAAAATGTGAAAAGGAGGACATCACCATCTTACTTGCTCACTTCCGATTTCCAGCGCCATTAACATGCCACGGTTTCTAAGCTGTACTTAGAAACGCTTCCAGTAATGCTTCATTTTTCACCATCTGATGCCACCCACTGATAAGAAGCACAGTGACATGGAAATCAATAGGCAGTGCTCACTGAAGTAGTGGAGGTTCAGATGCGCTTAACAGTGGATAAATATTGTGCCCTAGATAAGAAAAACTCTACCCTTACTCTGCCCTCGCTACACCTCATCAAGGATTTCTACCTAAACACAAATATATTAACCAATCCTGCAACTATTATATGCTGCAAGGGCTCAGTCCACACCACCACCCATTCTGGATGCCACCTTCCCATGCACTAATGACTTCTGGTTTGTGTGGCATGACCTCACCACCCTTTGGAAAGCTCTGCTTCAGAAGACCAGCGAAATATTTCAGAAAATGGCTGTAATAACAACACAAAATTATTACAGAATCTGTTTTTACCAAACAAAAAAATTCTAGAGCTTTTAGCTTCATGCTTTTCCCCCACTCTGTACTGCTCAATCATTAGCATATTCATATTTTCTGGATCGTGCTATCAAAATCTACATAACAGAGATGAACTCCCTCACACAGCAAATACGTGTGAACATCTCTTAGCAACAACCGGTCATGAGCCAGCAAGGAAACTTAACAGTGATCCCACTTAAAACATCCTACTTATGCATACCAAATGATAATGCCATCAGTAAAAATCCAAACTGTTCACTAAAGCAGCATTCTCCTGAATGCTTGAAATTAAATCTTCCCCACAGAAGCCAGACACCAGACGGAGCTGTGCTTCGTCCTTGACAGCCATTCCAAGAACACTTGCAAGGGAACAGTAACGTGTGCTTCTGTCCCCAACTGCTTCACTTCCAAAATTCACATTCAGGCACTGCTTAAAATTCACTATGCACAGAATGTGCCTGCATTACCATCACAAGAGAAATAAAGGAAGAGAAAGAGGGAAAATATTAACAGTTTTCTGTGTTACTCAACCATGTGGAAAAGTAATTTTGCCAGTCTAATACAGGTACCAACCAATGCAGCAACAAAAATCAGACTTGTCAACTGGCCTCTAAGAGGTCTGAAAAACATGAGCAAGCTTGATGTCAGCAGCCTCCTAATTGCATGTGTAATAGCAAGGGGAACTATCACAATGAAACAGAGGCGTTTTTTACTCAGGCCAGCTACATCCACTCCTCCAACTGTACAGAGGGTGCCATTAAGTTAAATTAAAAATCTGACCTCCCAGTAAGCATAGTCTCTTCTCTCCTCTTTTCTGCCCAGTAGGGCCTTTAGGGGTAATCAGAGCAATACTTACAGGTGTAACTCCTCCCCTTTCCCATCATAATGTTCATTGCTTCGAGGAAGGTGAACCTCTAAAAAGTCAAGTCACATTTATACGCCTACAGACGCGCTGGGTGAGTTGTTTCATGCACACACTTTGTTTCCTGGTATCTATGTTGGCCTGAAGGCTCAGCTCCTCATGGTCCTGAGAGTTACACAGGGGGTAAAAAAAACTCCAACGCTTTTTCATTTTCCTGTACGCTTAGAACATGCTTAACTTTATGTAGCATCCTTGTCACAAGGCTGCTGTATATTAGATAACACGCAATTTGGTATTCACAAATCTATTTGGGCTAGATGGGAAGAGAACACTGCCATTAAGCATAAATCAAGAAGAGATGAGTGAACTAGTTCAGAAAGACGGATAGAAATAAAGCCTGACCTGACTCTCTGTGGAATACACAGACCACACTAAGGGAAGAGGGACCACAATAAACTTCACAGGAATGAATTTCCCCCAAACAAGGTAATAAAAAAGACAAAAGCCAAAGGTGCTGCATTGAGGAAGGAAATGTAATGGAAAAAACAGCAGCAAGACAAGCAATGCCTTCATTAAATTCAGTCCATTTTCCTGAAATAATTCTTTAAGGAAAGCAGTGAGTTTCAATTGATTGGAATGTACCAAAGAGGGACACTGCTTGTTACCAAACTAACTGCATCTTAGTAAAAAAGACTGAAAAATAAGTCAAAGTAGTTTTTGAATAGAACTTTCATCGTAAAGAAATGGATCTACACGTTCTTGGAAAAAACATGTGATACAGTTTTTAGGAAAATGCACTGAATACATTTTTTAACGCAGCAGTTAATGCTTACCTTAAATGGGAAAACTAAACCTGTCTCAGCTCATTACATTTTCTGTAACATCTAACATCTTCTGAAGTATTCCTTTTTCCTCATGCTTTTGTCAACTTTTATTTGACCTTAGGTCAAAAACAGATACACATTTTTCATTTTGAATCTTTCAGTACACACAGACTTGTTTGAATTACAATAGTTCCACTGAAAATTATGTTGCCATTCAGCTAGCTGTGACAGAAATAACTGTCTGAATTACTATCTAGGGGAAGCAGCCCTCCACTAAAGTTAAGACCATTATTTCTGCTAGATACTTTATTCAAAATCATCCAGCTTCAGTGTGGGTTGTACAGCTTCATCACTTTTTTTGTACTAGCATATCTCATATTGAGTTAAAAGGAAATTATTCTTAAATACTCAGCACGAAATTATCAAAATGTTTCATGGCTTATCAGTTCAATCCTTTCATATTCATTTTAAGCATATACCCTGTAGAAGTCTCTGAAATTGTAAATAGTAGTTTTAAAAATATTATCAGACTCTTATCAGGCATTATACTATTCAACAGAGAAGTTATAAGCCATTCTCCTTCATATATTGTACCACTTGTACAATACTCATACCTCAGGAACACGGAACTCCTTAGTTGCTTTCCCACCAATGGCTTAAGCAAAGTATTTGTTCATTGGAGAGTTGAATAGGACATTTATTGTCCAGCTGGGAGTCTGTGAAGCCATATGTCAACAACCTGGGAGCAGTTTCAATCAAATGCTCTAAGCAATAAACTTAGAATTAATGCAGTCTCTGTGAATAACTCAAGATAATGCAATAACTGTATGTTGAATAACAAGAAGTACAACTTAAGGTACATAAAAATTACTTCAACCACCTTAACCATCTTTTAAAATAATTTTTAAAGAAGAAGAAAACAAAACATTTTTCTGATGTGATTTTAAGACTTACTTGACAAAGCAGCATTTTGCTGTCATTCTACCAGTTTCCAAGAACCCCAACAGACAATTACGAAAACAGCCTTGAGATGAAGCACAGCATGAGGCTGCACTTCATTGCATTCCCAATTTCAAGTTCTTACACCTTGCATGGAACTTTGCAAATAAATTCACTACAGCAGACTTATGCTTTTAACTTTCAGCATGTCTAAGATCAAGTAGTGGTTTAAGTGAAGTAAGCATACAAAGCAGAGTACCAGCACTTCCCAGTGATAAGGAAACAGTGGCAGCAGGGTGTTGGGCAATACCTTGGGGCACCAACAACCCAAAAAGGATTTTAAGAATTCAGAAGGGATACATGTCCTGCCTAACTGCAAGAGCAAGTCAGAGGTCAGGTCACTAGATGATGGCTTCTGGGATGAGACTGACAAGGTCTCAGCAGTGCAGAGCGTTCATAGATCCAAATATCTCCCAGATCATCCTACAGGCAAATGGGGACATTTGCTGAGAGAGAAGTCAGTACGAATATACAAGGGTAATGTGTATCCCTCAAAACTAAGATATAAAAATAAAATTAACAAACACTGGCAGAATGGCAGTAGGAATACTCCATCTATATTGCATCTTATTATTCATTTCATGTCCACATGAAATGGAAAAAGCAAACGTGCCTTTTCTGAATTATGACAGCCCACTTTTGTGGCATGAAGCTACATTATCAGCAATCCCCTGAAAAGAAGAATTTGCTTGTAAGGCTGAAAGAGGACTTACTAAGAGTGAATCACCTATCTGCTGATCAGGTATTTTGGCAACCACTGGAAACTAAAGATGATAAATGACACCACAGACACAGGCTGGCCACTACCAGTACACTGTTCTACAAGATTTCAAAGAGCTTCTCACGTGAAGTTTGTCTTAATGCCAGAAGCACGATATGTTCACAAATTGGAAGAGAAAGTATACAGAAAAAAACTGGGTAAAATCCAGATGGATAGTTTCAGATAAAAACCCCTTACCAATAGTCTAAATTAATAACATTATGCAATTAATTTATTCTGTTCTAAACAATTAAAAACATTAAAGATGCATAATTAATAGAATGCAGAGAATAAGGCAGAAGCCCCTCTCTGCTGATACAAGTAACTATGTATGCCATTTGCTGTTACGCAGCTGAACTGACTCAAAGTTCTGCATTAGCCCTCATACTGGAACCCCTTTTACACAGAATTGCCAGCTTGAGTCTACTCCCACAGTGCAATGAGCACGCCATGAAGTGGCTGTGAATCACAGATGGTGCCAGCAGAGATCTTTCCATTCTCATCTTTAGTCATTCTGCAGGCAGGGAAATGCACTGGCCGCAGAGCCCTCCCCTGCTGCAGCTCCAGCAGCAGCAGCAGCTCGACTCCGCTTTGCCACAGACAAGCAGCTCACCTGCCACTGCCCGGCTCTTTAGCCTGGGGACGTGTTCTGTGTCCCCTGCACGCGAAACCCCTCATGTACTGCTGACACTGCAGCACTTCTAAAATCCTACAGACTCAGCCACTCATCCCCTGCCTCGGTCTGCAAGGCAGCTCTGGCTCACAGGTGAACCCTGTGCCGACATCAAGGGCACAGTGTGAATTAATAACGTGCCACACCTGGTAACGCTTCAGGTTTTCTACCCTGTAACTACTTTTGCAGGTGGTATGCTTATGGAGCATGGAAATAACTATATACAAAATAGATTCAGACGTTTCACTTTCTAAAAGTGGCAGGATGAAATATTTCAGCATACCTAACTATTCAACGTTTTAAAGTAGCCATTAGACAAGAGGGAAGCAGAAAGTACTTGACGCCATTAGCACATGGTTCCATATGCTGTAAAACTTAAACTCCCAAAAGTCTGATTTTGCCTCTATATTATGCTGAAGAAACAAAATTTATCTGTCTCTTGGCCAGCAGCATTATAGGAAACATCCTGTTCTTCCTTCCTTTTCATGATTAACTCCCTACACATCCACAGGAAGTCAGGAGCACTAAGCCTAGCCAACCAGAAATATCAAGTGTCTTTCCCAGAAATCAGGACAAATATTCCCATGGCACAGAGTAGTGCAAAGCACTGGGTTAACATAATGGCTAAACAGGGCAGAAACAGGAAAAGACCCTACAAACTACTTAACTAGCTTAGTGTTAAAAGAGGCCTGGAACACAGTGCTGGGACAATATCAACGTCTGTATGACAGACATCTGGCCACTAAAATCAACACTGATTGCAACGTGAAAAAGCAGAGTCCCTAAGATAACTTGCCAGGGAAGGATCTGTTGGGAAGCAGCAAAGGAGCTTGGGCATCACAGGCAGTGGTGAGTACAGAACACAGCTGTGCACTACAACTGCACCTGCTTTGCTGCTGCCTTGCCAGGAGAGCATACCAATACCCTAGAAGGCTACAGCATTTCTGTCGTAGATGTGACCTACATACAGAAATCAGATCTTGCAAGTCTTGTCTGCAACACCAATATACATTATTCAGAGCATAGCCAAATTTCCTAGTGTTCTCAGAAAATTCAGGATAAACTATGCTGTGGCTATGTGCCTCCTCCTCTCTTCACTTGTGCAGAATCGATGTTTACCCATGTTGAAAGCTGTCAAGGGGCTGGTACATATCCACATAGAAAAAGTTAAATTTAGTAAAAATGTAAAGCCAGTTCTGCTACACTTCAATACAAAAATAACACCTGTTCCTCCAAGGAGAAAATACATTTCCTCTTGCTTTCCTTCAAACTGGGACAAATCAGCCTACACCATTACCTGTCTCCGTCCCTAGACTGCCAATGCTGTCACTTGGCCGTGATCTTCAGCAGGAATGGGCAGTGGTTTGCTGAACTCTGTATCTGAACTCAGTATGATGAGCTGAGACGCTGCATTTTGCATTTCACTTCATACACAGAGTAGATATATGCACATACGCGATAGAGAATGTGTACGTATACACACAAATATGGTACAGAAGAAACACTAACTTGCTCTGAACAGTTTGCTTGACGAGTGGAAACAGTAATCCCAGGTTATCTGAAATGTGTTAGCAACGTTAGAAATGGTAGAGTTTATAACGAATATGAAGATCTGCAATGCTTATTTCACCTTTACCTTCTTTCTACTACATCACGGAATATTTTAAGCTTCAGAAAAAAAAATCATGGCAGATTTGAGGCTACAGTCCTAACTAACATCTTGTACTGGCTACTTAACAGCTCATTATCATAAAACATGCTAACACTTTTGCATTTGTAAGAATTAAACAGCTTAAGGACCATCTCTGCAAACAGACATACCAAGGAGGGAGTATATTTATTATCTTGCCAACATCAGAAAGAGTGGAAAAAACCCAACCCCATGACACCAACAGTTATTATCTATTGAAAGTTTATGATCTGAGAACAATACAACTAAAAGTGTACTGCATAAATTAAAGATAAAAATACTCACAGATCAGCCAAAAAAAAGCCTAACAGCTCTATTCCATTTACACTTTTCTGGAAAGTTTGACCCTGCATAATAAGGTAAAACAGAATATCCCTAGACTTCTTGACTTTTAACCTCAATAGCTTTTTATTTCTGCAGAAACTAAAATACTGGCCACTGTTACTAAGCACTATTTTCTTAGCTAAAAAAGTACAGCAACAGAAAACTACACAGGCACATTCAAAAAGGACTTTGCACAAAAGGCTCTTTGAAAAGAGGTTTTTATTAGGGGTGTTCACATTTACCACTTGGTAAATGTTACAAACCAGACAAATATTAGATAGTATCAAAGTGAGAACTGGCAGTATTACAGCATTTAAATTATAAATTATTTATCTCAATCTAAGTCAGATTGGCATGTATGCAGTCACCTAAGCACCACAGGCAACCGCAATTTTGTAAAAGAATGTATTGCCTTCCACATGCAAACAGCAGCTTAGCCCACCAACAACTACAGCAGAAGCGAGTAACAGCCTACTATGCCCGGTTTTCTCTTGAAAGCCAGCAACCATAGACAAAATAAACTTTAAAAGCAAAGTTAGAAAAAAGTGGTTTTATCTATTTTCCCTTGTCCTACAGTTTCTCTTTGGGACAATTTACCCCCACACAATTGTGGGATCAAAACTGGAGCAAGTTCACTTTTTTGCCCGACTAGTGTGTATCATATAAAACTGCTCATGCCTATCACAAAGCCTCAAATTTAAAACAGAGCTAAAATTGTTTTTCTTTCCAGGCTCTTTAACCACAACCTACACTGAATAAGGTGAAGTCATCAGTATACAGTAGCACACCTTCTGTATCTCCTGAGCAGCTGGTTCTCCAGAACTCAAAGAGATACAGGAAAAAGAAGGGTGAGAGGAAGAAGAGAGAATAGGGAGGCAGCAACTCAACACCAAGAGATCTCTACCATGGTGCCACACAAACCGGACAATGATATTTATTGCTGAAGCAGGCTCATGACATAAGCTACTGTCCGTGACCACTGTCTGCAGAGCTCGCAGACAGCTTGTAATTGGCATCTATTCTCAGCCACACAGAGCAAATACCAAGTTATTTTGAGACAGTTAAAACAAAAAGTCAACAACTAAAAACTTTCACCGTTTAGTAGTTTCCTATATAAGCTGGGAAAACAAAACCATTTATAAATTTTCTTTTCCTGTTTATTTCTCTCCTTTAACTAAATATTTTACTAAATCCTCAGGCAAGGTCTATGCCTACCAAAATACTAGACACGCAGGCTATTCTTTGTGTTCTTTCCTAGCGCCTAGAGGGAGAAATACTTTTTATGCTGTTCTCCTTAGAGCCAGCCAAAGCACTGCTGGAGGCAGAAATACTCCATCAGCTGTGGGAACTGGTGTATACAAGCAGGCCTAGACATGATCTTACCTGTCCAGCACAAATGCTCAGAAAAATCTTAATGGTTTTGAAGGGAAACTGATATTTACTAGTGATCTAATACTTCTAAATATTTTGCATTTTGGGTTTTGTTTATTTAATTTAAATAAGGAAAGGGATGAAAAGTGAAATATCTCACCCACTAGTGACTGTTCATAGCACAAGGCTGGGCAAAATCCCTCCTTCAAGAGAACAGAAAGAGAACTTTTCACTCTTCTTAAGTCAAAATCAGATCTTTTATCCTGGATCTTGCATATTTTTAACCAGTGTCTTAACAGAGTTTTGTTGTGTCACAAAAAAGAAAACAAACACAATACAGAAAAACACATGCCATCAAAAAAACCTGTCAGCCTCTGTCCACCCAATTTGTAACTGACAGAGTGTTAAGAAAAGTAAGTGGCTCATACAGGTTTCAATCTTCAAGTTACTGGTGAATAAAGAACAAGATAACACAAGTAAGGAAAAATTCAGAGTACAATTTGCATCTCTGAGCAGGATGACAGTTATGCAGCCCAACAGTCCACATCATTCATTTGGACGTGTGAAATACCCTGTGGAGAGGTTTGAATCTTAAAGTAGTTCTCTCAAAGTAATGGATGAAATAGTGCATGATAAACCAACTTGTCAGGAATCCTTTTACAGCTATTCCAACTGGAAATAAGCAGCCCTCTCAAGGAACAGCAAAAGAAAAATAGTTATGTCTGATATGCTTTGTCTCTAAGCCAGAAGAAACTAGTCTGAAAAGCCTATTTACAATCTTCAAGACATGTATTAATGCAAGGGGACAGGGAAAGATTCCTTGCAACTGCTGGGAACTAACTACAGAGGAGAGAAAAACGGAATAGCATTTACAAGAGAAATAGAAAGGCCAGCAGTAAAAACTGATATAACTGACATTCTTAATTGCCCAAAGGGAGAAGTATTGCAACTTTTTCCAAAGGGATTTCAGAGTGTGCTACATAATAAAACAGAATAAAAAATTCTCACACCTACATTTAAGGGAATGAAATACATTCTAAATTTAATACAAACCTAAACCTAAGATTTTTTTCTTTTATAGACCAGAGCCTGTTTTTTCTCTTATGTGAATAAGCCACTGTACAGTAACTTCTATATAATTAGCCTTTTTTGTAAGATACAACATTTTGATATGAAGTTTCCTGTGTCAATCAAATTTAGTGGAATTACCCAGGTGAAGACTGGTGGCTTAATCAATTATTAAGGTTTTGACAAATAGTTTCTGTTGATAATGATAACAATAACAAAAGAATAAGCATTAGCAAGGAACCGAACATTTCAGCAAATTACTATATTCACTAAACACAAGAGCGGGCAAAAAGCCAACATCTGGCTTTTGGTATGCAGAGTCTCCCTCTGAAATCACTGTGACTTTCAGAGATTTAAGGTGAAATCTGATGCTGACTGAAAACCAGCCTTTAAGCTACCAAAGATTTCTGTGAAATCAACACTTTGGAAAACTCTAGAGCAGATTTATTATAAGGATATAGCTTGTAAATAATGCTAAAGACTCCTTTTCTTAATAACACCACGACTGTATTTGATGCCCAGGTTAACTCCACTCTGCCCTCTCAAGGTTCGTTTAAGTGGAGGAGGTGGGAGAGAGCTGAAAGAGGAAGTGAAGAGCCAACCCAAGGCACACTGGTTTCGTGTTTGGTCCCTCAGCCCACGAGGCCACAGATCCTGCAGCTCCTCTGCACAGGGAGCATGGGCAGCTCTGTCAGACCATGCTGGCTTTACTTTCACTTCTGGATTCTATAACCAACATTTCTCCATCGTGTTCTGAACATTCCAAAGAGGTTTCAGTTTGGAGAGGAAAGATTATGGCTTGTTCCCTTTTTTTATTTTGAGCTAATCTCTCTCTGCCTGGTTAACTAAACCATGCTGGGTTTCCAGCTACCAACGTGCTCTATCTTCCCATGCTGAGGGCTGCCCCTCAGGCAACTTCAGTATCTTTAAACATTTCCTAAATCTTATTTTTGCAGGGCACTTTCGTTACACATTAAACATGCGTCACATCTTATCAGCAGTACCTTCTGTAGCCATCTCCTGTTTTCAGAGGAATAGGAGAGAGAGAAAAATATCAAACATCAGCTAAAGCTGTGAAGACACAGGACAAGTCCAATTTGGATTCTTCTTCTTACGAACTGAAAGTCATTAAAATACAGATGCTTACTACATTAAGAAGCCTTTTCTTCCATCGAGACACTGACAAGTGAGGCACATAACTCTTGTAAATGCTAAGCAAGAGGCTTCCTCAGAAAAAGCAGTAAATAAACAGTTGAAAGAGCTGCTGCCTATAGACAGGACAGAATGTAAGAAACTCCATAGTGTGGTAATGATACATACTAAAATATGCAGCATGGTTAAAAGCTGAGAAATAAATACTCTTCAAATATCAAAGCTAATGAGGGTTTTATCCTTATTCTCACAAGTTTTATTTTCAGTATTAGTTCAGTAAAGAACCGGAAATCCTAACTGCTGTGAATTAAAATCTGAAGTTGTATAATTACACGCAGTATAAAGTGTGCAATGCCAACTTCTACTGTTGAAAACTGAACAGGTCGGTTATATATCCATTAACTTACAAAGTCAAACTTCCTCTTTCAGCCAACAACCCTGCAGTTCTGTAAACACAGTCTTTAAACTATGAATAATAACTTTCCTATGAATAGATTTCTCTTCACTGTGCTCTTCACAACTCAGAGGAGCAGAAAATTCTCCAAATGGCCATACATCCCAAGGTGAAGAAAGGAGGTCTGAAGGAAAATAAAGCCCACGTTACTCTATTGCACTGAAATGTTCCTCCCCTATGCTTAACCCAACCTTTTATATACACATGGGAAGGCAAGGAACTACATTTTCTGGGGTTTTCCCACCAATTAAAAAGGATTCTCCTGTAAAAATCCCCCTAATTCATTCTATTCTGGCTTGCTGAGAATTTTCTTCCATCCCACTTGTTACCTCATTCTGTTCTTCCCTTTCTACATCATTCTCTGTCCCTTCCAGTAATTTATCTTTTGATGGGCCACTGCAGCAGCTGCATTTTTTTTACTCTCTTTCCCTCCCCCTCTCATCTTGCCAACTGCAAGACTACATTTTACTATTATAACTTCATGTCTGGACTATTATGGCATAATGTACTGAAACACCATTATAATTTAACTGTATTTCACAGCTCAAGTACATTCGACCTTGTAACTGAGGACTTACTTCTAGAGCTGTATAACTTGCCACTCGTTCCTGATCTATCAGCTGTACGGTCAAAGAAAAAGAGGGAGTGCAAGAGAGACCATAAAATGCTCTTTCATGCGTATATTCGCAAGGTAAATTAAAGTACACTACATATAGAAATTGTTGCAGAAGACTCATGAACTAATTCTGCAAGAACTTCTCTGGTGAGCCACACACCCAAAAATAAATGAAATGCTGTTTCTTTTAAAACAGAAAAAATTAAAATCAAATTTCACAGCTCAAGTGTTGACACACAAGTGTTATGTAAGACATCACAATTGACCTACAGTGCAAAACAATTATTTTTTCAGCTTTATTACAGTGTTTATCCAGCACAGAAAATTAGGTCAGACTCTACCACCTGGATATGTCAACCAACAAGCCAGAAAATGTGTAACTTGGTCCGATAGTGTTTAGAGTTATTTTCAGCGTGTGTTACATGAAAGAGATGCAGCAGGGGATAAATTCAGAACTCTCCGTGGCCCCTACTCTGTCGGGCACTTCAAGTGCTGTTTAGTGAGATTCCAACAATTCCTTTTTTCCCTAAATTTTAAAAATCCTTTCTATACCACTCAGCATCTATTCTAATTAAGTCCACTGTCATACAGACTTCTGAAACAGACAAACTGGCATAAAGTTTATTCCTCTGTGCCAAGCCTGCAATTAACTGAAGAGATGTGCTAAGTCACCAGGAGGTTTGAAAGGACTAAACCTTTTTTATTCTCCAGATGGCATTACTGGTCAGCTGTGTTCTCTCTGTTTGCCCTCTTACCTTAGACTGCCAAGTCTACAAAACCTTTCTTAGTAACTTTCTAGGCAGTTTGTACTCACCAGCTTCAGTAATGGCTGAAGGACAACAGATGAAAACAAGATCAAAAGTGAAAACTGGCATGCTGTAGCACAGCAACTGATACACAGAGAACAGAATAACAAGGAAAAATAACTGGTAAGGTTGACCACTAAGGAGGGAATCTACCTCAGGGATTTAGAAACAGTTCAGCATCCACTCCATAAAATTAACCAGCACAATCTAGACCAGGCTGCAAAAGCAGTCCAAAATAAGCTTTTCAATTTTTTTCCTAAATAAATAGGGAAAATAGTGTTGAAACATCTATCACAGATGGAAACTTTCATTAATGCCACATTCAGAGAAACTCTGAATAACCACAGGAATTGTCCAGAATGTTAAAATATGAACTTTGAAAAGAATAAAGACATATATCGCTGTGAGGGAAGATGACACCTGACCAGGCCTCCAAGACTGCCAACAATGATCCACTGCAAAAGTAATAAATTCACCTTAAAAAGGTTTAAATAAACTAAGCCTATCAGCATTTAATATAACTTGAACTACCAAAACTTTTGGTGTAGTTATACCACACCAAAGATGAAATACCTCCTAAATAGTAGCCAGAGAAAAGAAGTATATTAAATGCAACAACAACTTGTCTGTATATTAAATCTAACAGCAACTTGTCTTGTAGCTTTTATGCAGAAAACAAAATTTTCTGACGTATATGATTTCATGTTTAAGATTTTATGTATTTAGGAATTCAATTATCTTCTCTTATCCAGGCAACCTATGGCTCATTTACACGTGTGCATGCATAGGAATACTCAAGTATGGTTAATGTACACTAGCCAAAATTCAAATTTGACATCTAACAGGTCTGAATAACAGCTGTCATCACTATGAACTTTAGACTGTTTTGGGGAGTTTTTTGTAATACATCCTAGGAGCCTTTCCTAAGCCCACAAATGGCATTTAAACCACCAGTCAAACGTTTTGAGGACAATAAATATGCATAATGCTTTTGCTGAATCAAAACATCATCTGCACCAACTCCTGGAAACAACCAACCCACTTAACAACAGAAATTGATTCTCATCTTACAGAGAAGTAAACATCATCGTGGCAGTTCTAAACAACAGGGGGAAAAAACCCCACCAATATAAAGGCATGGTATATTTTTAAGGTATGGTGTCCCTAAATGATCACTCTGTATTACTAGAGCAGTATGTACTTACCACCACTATCCTATTTCCTGGAAGAAAATAAGGTTGCCTCTTAGGAAAAAGTCATCTTCAACTGAAGGGTCAACACTAATACCTTGATAAAGGGTGCACTGAAATGTGCATGCAGCTGTTCTGCAATAGCACCACAGAAATCCTGACAGTGTTTAAAAGCTTTTACCTTAATAATGAAAACACATTATAACACCTGTGAAACCTTATTATGTCCCACAGACTACAGCATGTTTACTGCCACTGCAGAAATGGATCTACCATGCAGACCAGGGTAGATGTCTCCCTCTAGTTTTATCCCCAAGCTCCCTCTTGTCCCCTATGTCAGGAAAATGAGAGGGAGGACTGCAAGAGGGACAGATCTATTATTCCATTGTTACCCAGATTTCTTCTTGCTTTGCCTTCTAGAATTGGCACAATTGGGATCCCAGCCACCCTGAGACAGGGCCTTCCACTAAACAGGGAATACAAAAATCAGGATTGAGCACAAAAATGGAGAAGAGTCGTAATTAGAAACAACTTGAAATTAAATTTCTGCATAAGTGGGACTCCCAAGGGACTCAGCTCTGGCCCAATTCTGTTACCTTTTACCACTGACATCAGGAAATCCAAATTAGGTCAAGTCCATAGAATTTGAATTGTCAACGTGGAAATTTATTTTACTAAATTTACTTTCTTTTCTAATTAGTCTTGTATTTGAAAAGTTCTCTATACTCCCAACATACTGCTGCTACTTCCTTCTTTCAGTGGATTACTGCAATTCTAGCAATGACAGCAAGTTACTTGGGAGTTGCAACACACATTCTCAAATGAGAATCTCACATGACTGAGTACTAAGGCAGGCCAGACCCTTTTCACTGGAAGTACTGAAATGCAGTTACCAAAACCCT
This sequence comes from Machaerirhynchus nigripectus, assembly GCA_013397975.1. Lineage (NCBI taxonomy): Eukaryota > Metazoa > Chordata > Aves > Passeriformes > Dicruridae > Machaerirhynchus > Machaerirhynchus nigripectus. The sequence continues at coordinate 2,357,548 of VZRQ01001173.1, forward strand.
TGGCTTCAGTTCTGGGAACACTGTGAAGGGCAGTAACTTTCACGTCTCCTCTATTACTCTGGCTTTCTCATTTCCCAATGTACCAGTATCTTCTAAGCAGCTTAAAAGCGAAAACAAAAGAATACACCATGCACCCTCATCATTTTGCAGTGGGTTATGTTAAAGTCACCATGAACTGAGGCTGAACCCCCTACAGCTACTAGGGGTGCTCCTGAGGACTGGCCAAGGACATTTACGGATGGGTTTGGTCTCTGATTGCAGCAGCAGCGAGAACTACACTAATATCAGGGCATCTCCAAAATATCATCTTCTGAATGTTCTGTTCTTTAGCTCCCAGTATGCACACATTTTCAGTTCTAACACCTTATTTATAACTGAATGAGAAAATTTTATTTCAGTTGACATTATTTGCCTCTTGCAAGTCTTTCCTCAATGACATTTACTCATTTTTAATTAGATACTTAAATGTTTGGTCTGTCTGGCACAACTGCTGATGGGCAGTGGAAAAAAAGAAGAGAGTAGTAACAACAGTCCTTAGTTTTTCTAAATCTCAATTTCCATTTTATTTTCATATGTTGTGGTTTAACCCCAGTCAGCAACTATACAGACGCTGGCTCACACGCCTCTCCCCTGTGGTGAGACAGGGAGGAGAACTGGAAAAACAAAGAACTACAGTGCAACATAATGACAATTATAATAATAGCAATGAAAGGGGCAATAACAAAGAGAAGGGGGATAACAAAAGAGAGAGAAATACAGACAAGTGAGGAAGGTGACCTCACGTTGGCCGATGCCCAGCCTGGCCCCCAGCAGCGATTGGCACCTCCCAGCCAACTCCCCCCAGCTGATACACTGAGCATGATGCTCCATGTTACAGAACATTTCTTCGGCCACTTCGGGTCAGCTGTCCTGGCTGTGCTCCGTCCCAAATTCTTGTGCACCTCCTTGGTGGCAGAGCACAGGAAACTGAAAAGTCCTTGACTTAAACTGGGCACCACCACTGAGCAACAACTAAAACATTAGTGTGTTATCAACATTATTCTCATACTAAGTCCAACACACAGCACTGTAGCAGCTACTGGGAAGACAATTAACTCTATCCCAGCTAAAACCAGGACACCATACTACTCTCCAATTCAAGAGTCAAACAGCAGCTCTAAATCTGAGCTAACTCACGGTACAGGTTCTAGTGTTGCTCCTCTCAGTGACATTTGGAATGGTGAAGGGAGTGCTGTCCTCTAAAAAGGATGTAATAGACTAACACAGATCTTTTATTTTTAATTTACTACTAACTTGGTCCAACAAAATAAATGGGAATTTCTCCAGCTTCACAGGCCTCTTGCAGAAACGACTAATAATTGCTGCTATTAAAGGAGCTAACAGAGAAAGCATTATCCAAGGTCAGGAGACTGCTGGAGCAGATTTAAAAACCTCAACGTACGTAAGCTTTGCAATCAGGTTAAAAAAAAAAAAATCACTCCCTGTTCCAGACACGTATCTGTGCAACTTTATTTATCCAAGACAGATGTTCTTATTCCAAAATACATGTCTTGTTGTTCAGTTCTTAGACAGACTGCTTTTGTCAAAATGCTTAAAACAGCCCACGAAGAGTAAAGTTAATTCCACTGTGCTTTTATGCATCTAAAGTCATGTTTTATTATTACTGTAGGTGATGGTTAACCATCTAATTTGATATGTTTTCAGAACCTCACTCTTAACTTCTTTGATGCTGCCAAACTCCAGCATTTCTGGTAACCTTTCACCTACGAACTTCACAGGGTAAGAAGTACTGCTTAGGGCCAAGATTTTGTTTTCCTTAAAGACACTCAAGACAGGTATAGTCTCAATGTAGAGTTTCTCACTCCATGAGAGAGGACACTCAATTCACAGTCTCTAAACCTTTCCCTAGCATATAGATTTTTGCAAGACCCATCTAGAAATCATTTCACTGGTGCTTACTAGAACTGCATCCCTGACATTATTTCAAGAAATAAATTCACTATTATTATTATTATTATTCCCCTTTCTTCACGTGTGCGTTATTCTATCTTTCAAGTGTTTGCAGGATCCTTATTTCACAGATTCTGTTCAACAGTTGCAACCAAAGAACATTCAACTCAAATATAAGTTTCTCAGAAACACTGAAATACACGTGAAACCCACCCTAATGCCATCTCCCAGCTGTGCAACAGAACATTTTTTCCACCAGGACCTCCAAAAACAAAAGGTACAAGCTGTAATCATCATCTTTGTTAACGTATTAATGTACCTACAATAGACATAACCCCCAAAAGATTACCTTGGCCAGACAGATGGATATTAACTTTTATATTTCAAAAGAGAAGGGTCCTTTTTCACTAGACAAGCAAGATCTCATCTCACCACTGTATCAGTGTATCATTATCTGGATCAGTTTGTCCACTCAGGTTTTTAAATTACATAAAATGATTAACTGAGAGCCTCTAGATTCCTTCATATTCAACTGGAATATGCTGCATAAGGATATATTGCTCTTCTTCTGTTTTAAGTAACAGATCTTGAACTTTTATCAGCAGGTTCTTTATTGACTTCTAAATTAATATGAATAATCTCTAATCTCGAACAATAGAGATTTTACAGAAGAAAAAAGTTAGTTTCAGTGTAATTTGTGCAAACATAGGCCAGACAGGATATTAAAAGAGATTATTAAAGATTGATTATGAATATTGGATGCATATCAGATATATATACTTTGAGGTAACAAATAGTAAGAGGGGTAGCAGCTATTCCAAATCACACTGATGTCCATCAGATATACTGTGAGGATGTAATAAGTTAAGCATGGATCAGCCACAAGCACAAAACGCATCTGACGCCCACTGTTTTGTCACTGAATTAGTCACCAGCAATTCCTCCTGAAGTTTTCCACACCATGGTATATTTTCAGAGATTTCTGAGTCATTGGGCCTGGAAGGAGACACTCCCAAGCACATTATCTCCCTGAGAAAACGTCACACTAAACAGTATTTACCTCTATAAAGTACATGCTTCCCAGTGAAAACCAAATACTGCTTCAGAGGGAGAAGCCAAGAGGAGGAGGGGGGAAAAAAAGGAAGGGAAAAGTAAGTTCCTCAGCCACAGCAAATTTCAAATATGACAGCATAGATATTTCTGTTGCTATTTTGAATACAGTTCAATGCACGCCTCTGTAGCATATTTTCAGCAAATCCCAGAAGTACCAATTAAGCTATTTCATTTTTATTATTGTTCAGCTGATACAAACTGGAAGCTGGCATTTGGGCTAGATTATATCACCTTTGGCCACGCTAAGTAATATCTCATCCCTGAACAGTGTCATTTATCATAATTTACTTAATGAGTGCTTAACAAGAGTTAAAGCATCATTCAATGACACGAGGAGTATGAAAAAATATTTCTTATTCTTGTTAGTTTAGGCATTTTTGTGTGGCATTTGCAAATCTGCTCCAAGTGTCCTGAAAGTTGCTTTATTCTCCTCAAGGAAAGCAAGTGCTCCAGTAAAACTGTTTATTAGGAAGAAGTGCAACTTCCAGAGGAAAAAAGTAATGACCACTATGAGAATGAAATGGAAGGTGCACTAGAAACTTCCATCACTTGATATCCCATTCCTGTTACTCGCTACAGACCTGACAAGCTTATTTGCTGGTATTCTGCAAACTGGTAAGAAAACACGGGCAAGGTAGAGTTATGCACACAGGCTGCAAAATCCAGTCATAGATTTAATTGAAATAGAGAAAAGTCTCTGCATTCACACATGGACAACAACTCACAGGTGTATACACCGTAAATACACAGAGTGAAAAAAGGCACATCCACAAAACTGTCCATTCAAAACCTTGAAGTATTTCTCATAAATCCTTAAACAAATAAAACTCTGTACATTTAGTTGCAATTTTACTTTTTATTGGTTCAGTTTATCTTATTTCAACCTGTTTATAGACATCATTTTTCTTATTAACCCCATTTAAAGACACCATTCTTTTGCTTCCAGGAAGCAACTGTGAGCTGATTCTTACATAAGTGGGATATGTTAGTGCCTAAGACAAACATGATCTAGTATTCCTAATTTTCTAAATATTATGCATACTACTGGTAAAAAACATAATTCATATTCAAGATCAAGGTATGTTTTAGTATTCTCACATAAGACAAAATATCTTCTCCTCAAAGGCCAGAATTAGCTTTTCTTCAGCACCTCCATTCCCACCAGTCTGCCATTCAAATACCAATCGAGTCTAAAACCAAAAACCTTTAAAAAAACACCAAGTATCACTACAGACATATCTCTAAGGCACATCATTTAATCTAACAGAAAAAAAACCCAGAGAATCTCTCCACTCACTGCTTTTCTGAGGGAAACTGTCATAGCAGGGATGAGTCACACTGGTTTATCAAAGATGTTCCAGATCAGGCCACCTCCATTTTGGTAGAGCTTAAAGGATTTTCAGTAGGCATTTGAATACTTTATAGCAAACATATTAATGTAAACTAGCTTAAATTGACATAAGTAAAGCTAAGCTGTCACACTACTGGAAACAGAACAGGAAAGCATGATAAGCAATGCAAGGGAATTTTCTATCGGTAGGCCGGAGAGACTAAAGAATAGAAATACATATGCATATTAACAGCATGTGTACCAGTATACTTCATAAAAAGAAAAGAAAAGCTCTCTGGGCCTTTGAAGTGACGTATGAGATTCAGAATTATCCTTTTCTTTATATATTACATTTCTTATATAGGTTTTCATAAACAAGCTTTTACACGTAACTGTTTGGGGGGCAGGGGTGAGTTGCCTCACCCCTGTATCTGATGTTCAAAACTGGAACTAAAAATAATACTTCCTTCGTGACATATGGACAACATAAAACAAACCTAGTAAGTTGCCAAGGCTAAAAAGACAAAGAAAGACATCTCCAATCAGCAAGTGAGTTAGGATGTCCCTTTCCACAACTAACTTCCTTTGATTATGATTCCTATTTTTCTTTCCTGCTTATGACTCATTTACCTGGATGAGTCTACATGCTAAATAAGGCTTTGCTACTGTGTGAATGTGTTCATCTCCTCATTTCTGGAATTCTGCATACATTGTTATGGTTTCTGCTCTGTGTCCTATAAAGTCACACATTTATATGCGGTATATATGGAAAAAAACAGTTGTAGTCACTGCTTTATTAAAACAAACAGCCCAAACCCCATGAAGAAAGAAGCCTGGCTTTGCACACTGTTGTGTAGTCAGGGGGATGGCGGCAGAAACAAACAGGAATTGACAAAACGCAGGATGACAGCCTCCCAGCTCAAGAAAACCACCACTGACCTTAGAGATGCTTCAAGTGGTTAACTGCAGCTTTGCAGTACTGTAAGTCTCTGAAAGGCTCCATGAAGTTTATAATTTCAAACTACTTCCAAATGAGTAAACTCATATTCATACTGTTGGAAGCACAGAGGAGTGCATCTGGAATGGAATTCCTAGCAGAGAGCTGCAAGTTGGGCTGTTCATGCAGCAACCAAACGATTTAGACCGGAACAACTCTCCTGTCTATCAGCACTGGTTACTGATGTCTCCCTGTGCACGCATGTCAGTGAGAAGAAAAAGGTCTACTGAGGACATCATGAGTAACAGCTGGCGCAAAAAGCTCACCAGTTATTTTCAAATCGTATTCCATAGGCCATGTGTAACCATGGAAAACACTGAAGAACGAACAAGATCCTGATTATTTTTAAGGAGTACTTCCTTTGCCTGTCTTGTAACCATTATTTGTTGCACCAACTCTGAATTTTTTATATTACTATAAAGTACACAAGCCAATGTTGTTTTGATAAGGAAAGGAACATAGCTGTAGATCACAAGGGAACAACACCAGAGGTAAATGCTTCCATAGGTAAATGAGAAAACTAAACTTCAGTGATAAATTTGCACAGACAATGGGAGTCAATTATAGTAGTTTCAACAGCTGTCAATCTTCGTCAGGGATGAAGTTTAACCTTAAAAAAAGAGATTTCAAAACAATGTATTCTGCTATCACAGCATTCATCAAGCAAAGGCAGTACAGTTCTAGACATATGTATTGTGATCAGAGGAACAATTGATGGTAAAACCAAAACACTTCACAGAGTGTATAGGCAAAACCGACCTCAGAAGCTAGAATTAAATATTTCTGGGTCATGCATCCTCCCATAAAGATTATTATACTAATTTACAATTCAATACTTATATATTCTTTAGCACTGTCATTAGAAGAACTCTTCTGCAGGTATATTTAGGAAGTGCTATCTGCATTAGTATATAATTTTATACCTGTTCTTATTATGAAGTGCTGTCCTCAGTTATCTTGGGTTGCAATTTTTTTTTTAATGTGCAAGTGTACTTACATATAAACAACAACAAATATCACACACAGTGTGGAAAACAGAAATCTTTTTTTCATTAATTTATGGTAGGATCACTTCTGAATTGCATCTATGAGTTTCATTTCAATACCATTATGCTACAAGGTGTTTACAGAACAATTTGTGTTTTCTTCATGCTTATATAAAGTACTGCCCATACAATCAGCAACACAAAAACATCAGAAGGCTGTTCTGGTAAAGAAAGCCTCTATTAATCCACAGATCAAGTTCAGTAGAAGATGGCAATTAAGTAATTATTTGTACACATAACATCCTAATAAAGGGACTCTGCCCTAAACCTGAGGAAAGAACTGTCCTGATGTAGTACTCCTGTGCAGTATTTCCCCTCCATGTCTGCAAACTCCTTTGCAGTGACAAAGTCACATTATGCCACCATTTGTTTAAATTGTTCCTGAAAGCAAAATACTCAAACTAAAATATCAACTCTTCAACACAGGCCTAAACTCACCCTCTTTGTAACACCTTCTTGGCACCCTGCAATTCCCTCAAGCACTGTCTATTCTGCACCGGCCAACGACAGCCCAGACCCGGACCAGCACCTTGCTCCTTCAGCTCCAGGACTCCGGCCACGCCATTTCGCTCTGAGCAAGCACTGTAGGGTCTGAAAAGCCCCATGCTGGCCAATCCCTTGACAGACTGGATCACACCAGGAATATGATTACCCTACTGGAGCCACCCTCAGGCCCCTGTGAAGTGACCAGGGGCTTCACTGGCCCCGTGAAAGAGCCCACAGAACATGGCTGGGGGACAACCACCGCGGCATTGCAGTGACTCAGGCTGTCAGGTACAACACCTGCAATGGCAAACATTAGTATTTCTGTTGAGGGTTAGCTGAAGTTTTTTTGAGGGAAAGAATTAATATAACATACACAACGTATCATTTACCACACTTCCACATTCCTGTAGGTCAGTAAACTTTAGCAATTTATTCCTGACTTTACATTAAAATTAGGTTTATACCAGAACCCCCTATCTGCCCTTGTCAAGTCTGTCAGACACCAAATAAACCTCCCTGACAGGTTTTCTTCCCCGGCAAAATTTCCCCCACAGCAGTGGCCTGCAGAAGTCAAATTATGATTACCAATCAAATTAAAAACATGATGCTGCAAAATAGTGCAACTATCTTTTCTAATGGTTTCTATAAATTCCAAATTACTCCCTGAACCTTTTCCTGCATTTCCAACCAATTATGTTTTTTCTTTGTCAGCTAAGATTTTATCCTAGGACAGACAAATAATTTCAAATATATTTCTTATTATATAGCATTTCCCATCCTGATTACATTGTAGCACCTTGTTGACCTCATCCTTCCCTCCTGATGCACATTTATGAGAAAAAAAATAGGTTTTTGTATTGATTTCTGTTTTTTCAGGTTTTTTTGATACTCACCTTTACTGGAGAAGCCCTCAGATTTTTCATTCCCGAAATGTGAAGTATTATGTTCTATCTCCTTGCTTTGCCACATGGCACTTTAGCCATCTATGTTATTTCACACGTTCAAGAATTTTCCTTATAGCAACACAACTTCTTACTAATTTGTAGAAGCTAATACCTGCTGGGTTCTGAAATCATCATGACAGTAAATAAAATGGTCTTTTTAGCATGCTAAATAGTATCAAAAACATAGGACTGTGAAATTCTTGCACAAGATGACAGGGAAAAAAAAAAAAACCCACAACAAGATTTCCTTTAAGGGTCACCCCACTATTATGGCATTACCAGATCAGGGCAACCCTGCTTCTTCATATCATCAGTCTTACATTCACCTCCCTTGTTCTACAGCAGACACAGGCAGAAGCCAGCAGAGCCCTCTAATTTAATTTCTGCACAAATTCTCTGCCAACTAGATATGAAAATTGAGTTTAACTCAAAATCCCATAGGCTACTCTGGAGAAAAGAAAAATGCATGTGGTGTATTACATATTCAGGTCATAACTACAGACAAGCGCTTGCTTCATAGCAGTAGGAAGTTTAGAGGGCTGAGGGGATACCATACTACTTCCCTTTATTAGTGAAAACTGTTTATGTTCATACACCGCCCAAATGGTTATGATTTCAAAATGTTGCCCAAGATGCCGTTTTCACAATCTGTTTTCCATTAAATTCAAAGGCATAATTTTTACACCTTGGTTAGCTGTTGCTGGGGTCAGGTGAGAGTTGTGTTTTGCTTTGTTTGTAGTTCTTGGGGGAAGGGGTGGGCGTGTTTAATCAGGTTTCACTGTCCATTCCTTGCAGAGCCACCTCTGTTTATAATATTTCATCGCTTCGAATTTCTCTGTTGAAGTGAATTTAGACTTCTGTGATAGACCCCTTATTTTTTAAACCTGATGAGGTACTCAATTGAAAAATATGTATATACATAATAGATACACATACAAAGAGAAACTTATGTTCATAAACTAAGTGAAAAAAAATCCAGGTTGATTTTCCTGACGTTGCTTTCATTGGGACAGGCAATACACAGGCTAACGTAACTTGTCCTGACCTGTTAACAAGACCTCCTTTTTTCCACACACATTATGTATTCCACACTAATTAAGAAAGAAAGTTAAGCTGCACTCTGTGTAAGGCAGTCTGCTTTGCCTTGAGAATAGGAGCTGCACTTCATCTCCTCTCCAATCAATAATCCATAAACTGGGGTTGAATGCGCAGGCTGTTTGCCAGTCAGCTGTAGCTGAGATCTCCTCTTGTCTAAGCCTTTCCTTTTCCTTCAATAAGCTCTGCCCAAAGGAAACGTTTCAGATGGATAAACCAAAACCCCAGGACTTTCAGTCCCCTAGTTGGTCATTTATTCCCCTCCAAACCAACATTTTTCACATGCAGTGAACCCAGATTTTACTGAATCCTGGAAAAAGATCATGTGTAAAGATAGGGTTTGTCCAGCCTTCCATTAGAAATATGCAGTTTCACTGTGAAATGTAGAACCACACATAGCACCTTATGCGAAGGTCCAGGTTTTATTTTCAAAACCACTGGATCTCTGGAGCTTTATGTATTTGCAACCTTTCAACTTTACAGGTATTCATTAAATATACAATGCACACACAAAAGATTTCTGTATGCAAACTTCTGTGCCTTCAAATTTACATTAAAATTTAATTTACCACTGCACAGGCAAATTTGGAAAACTTCCTTTTAAAGCATCACTTCAGCATACTTGGTTTTTAAACTCTGGCATCCCTGAAGCTATTATACTTGGCTTTAATTAACTATTTAGGCTAGTGAAACCTTTTCCAACTATCTCAGAATTTACAGACAGGTATGCAGAAGCTATATTTTATTTTTTAATAATCAGTAGAAAAATATAAAAAGGAGTAGAATGGTATCCCTATTGATGATAAAAAACGATGAAAGAATCCAGAAAATTATACTATTAAAAGCATAAGGACAACAAAGGTGTACACCTCTAGCTCCCATACCAACAAATCTCTTCAATACGAGATTTCATTGGGAGAGGGAAGTGTGTGTGTGTACACACAAGGCATTACATAGTAATAGCTTGCATTGTAATGGATACCTGATCTTCCCAGTTTACCTTGAGATAAGAAAACGAGAGACGGGGATGGGAAGCAGTCTTACAAGTCTCCTTTTTAAATTTTTAATTTTGAAAAGTGCTATTTCAGCTGGAGTGACAAAATTAAATCAACCTATGAATTTAAATTATTTGTTAGTTCCTGTGCCATGGTAGATTTATTATCTGAAAAAGAGGTTCATTTCAGGGTTTTAAATTCACTCAGAGCACTTCAGTGAATCGGATTTCCATTGAAGAGCCATTTTTTGGAGAGATTCTTGCTTTCAGGTTTCACCATGCACCCCAAGTAAGAAAACAAATTTGGCTTGCAGATTTTTCATCTATTTTAATACACTTCAAGCAACTAGCAGAGCAGAAACATGATATAATTTCAAGTTTTCAAATGAATCATAGTACTAAGATCAAATTTAGTTTTAAAAGAAAATACAGAAAGAATATGAAAGGGCAGAACACAAGTTTTCTTAAGTTTTATGGCTTGTGAGATACCTACTAGATTTACAAAACTAACTTTTGCATGTAACTAATCTGCCTCCTGGTCTAGCACTCCTGCCCCAACAAGGATTCTAGCTTATCTGTCATTACTCAACTTGTAACTTTGGAAATATAAATAAGTGCAGATTATCAAAACCTGTTTCTGGGGAAATCCTGCCATGGGTGCTGGTTAGTTTTACTTCCCACCCCCTCCCCACACCCCCAGCTAAGACCTGAAACATGGTACTCTGCAAGAAGACTGCAGATCCAGCATTCCCATGTCTTGGCACCATTTCTCAGCAACTGCCACTTTCTACAAAGGTGTGGACTCAGTCACTGATCTGAGGAGGGACACAGAGCATGTCACACGTTTGGAGGGCAGCATTATGGCCTCTCCATCATGTTGTGCCAGACCGTATGGAAGGTATACAAGTGGTGGTGTCTGGTTTTTTTAAGAAGAGGCCAGTTCCTTCTCTAATGGTTAAAAAAACACAATTAAAATCAGTTTTTACACAAAGCAAATGGGGAAAACTTTCCATTAAAATAGGCTTCAAGAAGCAATCTGTACAATAATTTTCTTTTTTACCCAAAGAGAAATATCTTAGAAGAAAATCACATGTTCCCTGTCACCTCCAGTCTCTCACAAGTTCAACCTGGAATATTTCCATTTTAAATGGAAATACTGGTGGGGTCATGGGAATTAGGGATCTCCCAATCTTCTCCTATCTCAAGACACCCTGCAGATATTTAAAGCTGCACCAAGAACAGTATCCTAAAGGGATGATTTGGATTGTAATATAAATGCATAGCAGGATGCACATCTCCATGAGGCAAACAGCTAAGCCTGTCAACATCTGCTGCAGAGAACCTGACTGTGGGTAAGAAGCTCCACAGATGCACTTGCCCCAGGACGTAAATTAAAAGAATTAAAATTCATAGGGCACAATACAAGTATAAAAATAAAGGAAGAGGGACAGCATTAAATCTAGGAGAAGAGATCAGGTTTTTACATTTTTCCAAATGAGTTCATGCTCACAATTCTAAAACACTTGCCACCAAACAAGTCATATGTACTGCTGGCAGACAGACATTGCCTTTGGGACACTAACTTCTATTTTTGATTTCTAGGGCATTGTTCTATTCAGCGTGCAGACAAGGAGGGGGAAATTCCTTAAATGAAGCCCTACAGAAGACTAAAGCCATCCAGCATTAAAGTCATCTCTGGCTGTAGCAGAGAGGAGAAAACACATTTTTTGAGAAATAAATCAATCGCCTGCATAAGAGCTGAAGGTAATAATCTGCTTTTACAAACTTTCCCATCATACCCAACTCAGTTTGCTGTATTTTACATAGTGAAATTATGATGCAATTTTGCTGCTGTGGTTGCATGGCAGGTAACGATATTTGGACTGTAGTTATACATGATGCAGCACCTATTTGGATAACGCAGCCACAGTACTGGATGATGATGTATTGTACCACCTATTCAAGGTTACTCAAAACACACCTGGCAGGAGGGAGACCAATGCCCCTTTAAACTGGAGCTAACCCAAGAACAGTAATTTAGAGGATTTTATTCACTGATCAATAACTTATTTCAAAAGTAATGATTAAAGAGACTACACTGGGACAGCTCAGCCCTTAGTGCTCTTCTCATTATCATTTGTACTTTAGAAGAGATGCTGAAATCCAGTGCAAAGGAGAAAAAACCCCAAAACTGAACCACTTGTTAAATGACACAGTGTTACTGAAGAACAAGTGTGCAGGCTCTCCCCAGAGGATGCCTCATGCTTGCAGAGAAGCACCTGCTCCCCTGGGCAGCACAGCTGCAGGTTTCCCAGGAAGGGGAACAGCAGTGGGGTCCAGGAACCGCACCCTCCTAGCGAGCCACGATCGGCAAACGTGGCTTCACCTCACAGGCAAACTCCTGCCACTCCCTGCAGCCCAATGAGCCAAAAACTTCACCTGGTGAGAGGCACTTCTGGCCACAAGAACGCTGTGCAAAGCTTTTGAAGGTTTCCAGTTCCAAGTGGCATTTCTGGGGCAGCCAGCTGCTGGGAGGGAAGCACACCTGTGACTCAGGTACAGCCAGAGCCCAATACCACACCAAGGAAATCTGAAGTCCAAGCAAGTATTTTGTCAGCCTGTTTTTACAGTTAAAACACCTCTAAACAAGATCTTCACTTATTTACAAAATAGACAGCTTCTCTTCTTATTTATATTTTAATGTATTGGAAGAGTATTTTTTCCTCTACCAACTTAAGGAGTTTATGTAACAAAGCTCTGAATAAAATCAGAGTAATGTTTCATTATCTGCTGTAAATAACAAATGATCTACTACCTCAGAGCCTTCACTGAACACTGGTCTACTAAAAACTCGGGCATAGAGCCAAATTCTGGATTTGTGAATATGCATGTGCCTCTCACCAACCTCAGTGTGAGCCACGTGAATTAATCTCTAAGCTGAAGTTGGCTCTAATTCATGTTTTAAGCCTAATGAACTGGTAATAATCAAATTATTTGCTCCATTTTTGTCTTGTATATTTAATAAGACATAGTAACAACAAGATTAGGTAAAAGAAATGCAACACAAACAAAAACAGCCACTCACTGATATTCAGTATCTCTGGTAAAGTCAAAGGACTAGACAAATTTCAGATAAAGAACCACCCCAGAAATCAGGTTATTGATTTTTTTCTTTTATATTTTCTGTTTTGTGCTGGATATAATTAAACTGTATATTTACTGCATATAAGAGTAAGTTAGTACAAACCAATTCACTTTGCTTCATCTGAGTTCAGTTTTACTTACTACACAACAAAAGAAAAAAAAAAAAAAAAAGAGGAGTATCCCATCAGCCAAAAGAACCAGGGCAGAACAGTGAGAGGGACTGACAGAGAATAAAAATAGTAGGGAGAGTAGAAAAGAAGAATGAGGATCAGATGGACTAAGAGCAACATGTCCAGTGCAAGGGAGAGGCAAAATAGCAGGTACCAGCAGCAACTCGACTCTCTGAACAAAGGGCACGAGACTCAATTTCTCATATTGTTGCTGCACCACAGCTTGACTTCCGTCAGCGCGCTTCACGTATCTTATATTTGCACACACACGCTCAGCCTAACAGGGAAACTACACCTAGAAACTGCCACAGAAACCAGCTCTAAGCATGCAATTGGACTCCTGGGAGGCAGACTGCGGTCTGTATTAGGACTGCACACACACTGCGAGGATGAAACCCCACCTACACTCCTTAGTTCTAATGTCAGATCTGTATTTCATTAAATAGCTTCAGCGAGACTCGATATTGTGGCTTACCAAACCTACCATGCTTGTTATTTGCTTATCTTTATTAAAGTAAATTAACAACATTTCTTTCATTTATTGCAACTCTTGTAATAAATCTGACAAACTGCTCCACTACTGCCATCCACACTCATCTCAACTGGTAGCTTCAAATCACTGCCATTGATTTCTAAATAAATATATTTTAAATCACTCCCCATTTAATGTCCCCTTGAGGAAGTCTTGGCCCATATAAACACAATTATTCCTGATTAATTTATAGAAACTAATTTAATTGAATAAGTAATGAGTTTCTTCTCCCAGTTGGGTAGGAAAACTAAAACAATTTATGTATGTATCCCTTGAGAAGATGCAATAAAATGAAAATACTTATAAATAGGGACTTCTTATTTTTGTGTACATAGTGGGAAGCAATTTTTCAAAAACTTCTGGACCTTTGTATTTCTCATGTGATACTATAACAAATCTGCAGATGAAATTAGTGCTACAAGAAAATCTTTAAGTGAAGATCATTAGGACAAGGTCCAGGATCAGTCCAGCCTGTGAGACAGAACTGAATCACCCTTTCTTGAAACCAAAACAACAGTGCAGGATCGACCAAATGGCATATTCCTTCCTCACCAGCACCAAAGGCAGTTGTGTTTCCCATCACTGACCCAAAACTCCCAATAACTTCAAGCAGCTCTTCCAACATGGATTGTAAGCACTCTCTTCCTTGCTTTTAACAGTACTTGACAGCTGAGGCAAATATAACTGAACTGAGATTTGGCTGCTTCCATGGATTCTGCTTCATGGCTATATTTACAAAAGTGAACTTGCTGGAAGTTGCTAAAAGGATGAAAACTACTATAGCAATACTTCAATTATAACTAAAACAAACAGGCAAAAGATAGACATCTGCTGCAGCAGATGGGAAAAAGGAAAGGACATGACCCATTTGCCAGCCTTGTTTTCTAATTGATCCACTCCTGGTTGTTTCTCAAGTTGAAACAAGCCTCCACATTCCAACTAAAGTGTTATAATTGGCTCTCTAAGTCTGCTTCTTAGGGGAAGGCAAGGTCTCTCTTCACCACAATTTATCTTGATTGGTCTTCCTGCTGTGAGCATCCCTAATTCCTATCTCTCCAGCTGTGTCCCTGCTTCCCCCTCGTACTCCTGAAGCTTGTTCTACCTGAACAAGTTCACTGCTCTCAGGGAAGAAGATTCTTCCCTCCCCTCGAAGGGGCTGTTTGATCTGACCCAGACTATCAGAGGCTGCACTGCACAGAATGATTGTCTGACTTCTTGCCAGACAGACCCTTCCCAACAACTCACAACATACACGAGTAAATTGTAAATAGACATATCAATACTTGTACTACCTCAAGGACTTGGCTGAAGACACCAGCTTGAACATCTCTCCTTCAGCAAGCCTGACTGATAGCAAATGGTGGGGAAGTCCCACATCCCCCCTCAGGTGGATATGCATCTTGTTAACTTAAAATGATCTATGCCAAGTACTGACAGGAGCATTAACTATGACAGCCTGGAGTTCCACATGGGCTCCAAAGCCTGCCTAAAAGAAGTGCTTAGTCCAAGCAGAGCTTTGTGTTGCCATAGCTAAACTGCTGTGATTACTCAAGCTGTCGAGTTTAAAGTTAGCAACACTGTCCCCACCAGCTCCAGGCCCACCTGTAACTGCTGCAAAGATAGGCAGTCTGATTATTCACAACACACAGGTCTCCCACGAGGACTAATTTTCACGGGGTCTACAGAAAAACACAGCTCAGTACCTCCTTTCCTCCCCACCCAGCTGCCAAAGCAGCAGGCATTTCCTTACAAACGCCCTACTGAATTTCTAAAGATGGTGTGCATGTATAAATAGAAGTGGTTTGGCATGATGAGATCGCAGGGAGCAAAACTGCCTCACTTCAATTTGCAACACTGAAGAGCAGCAGTCTAACTTTAGGTCAGAAATCTGAGCTCAAAATTGCTTCCAAACGATGGAGGAAATACTCATGCTTGAGTATCTTACAAACTTACAAAATAATTAGAAATTGTGAGAGATTCTCTGCAAAAGCAGAGCAAGGCAGCTCATTTCCAATGGTCAGAAGATGTTAGCTGCCTGTCTTCCATTAAGGAAAACTACTTGATCAGGGTTATTTTTGCAACCTGTAACATCCATTTAAGGTAATTATATGGTCCATAGATCTAGGTCCCTTTTATGGTTATTGATTAATTCTACCCATCTTCAAAAACTCTATTTAAATTCTTAAGGGAAAAAAAAAAAAGGGCACTTTTCTGGAGATGCTCATGATATTAAAGGGCTTAAAGGGTTTTCCTTATTTTGAAACACCCTATATTTACACAGAAACTTGAGGATAAAGATTACTAGCACACACTTTACAGACAATTATATAGTGGCACAAACAGAATCTATTAGAACCATGCGCCCAAAGGCATCACTTTCTGCACGATTAGAATGCATAAACCAGAGAGACCCAGACAGTAAGTAGTACTGCTCATAAACACTATTCCCAACACTAAAAAATCCAAAATCTGTTAGGGGAACTAAAGAAATGGCTAAGACACCAAAATACTAACTTTCCATTTCATTGACTGGTAATTTTATCTTTGATCCAACAGCAATGCATAAGCCCAAATCCTCCCAGCAAGCTCCATTAAGATAAACAACCATGCTCTCTAAAGAATACCACTGGGGCATGCTAGTATTTTTAAAAACTAAGTGAGGGGGGAATTCTGTCTGAAAACACAGAGCTGGACCTGGTGATCATTACGAAGTTCAGAACCTCCAAACGTAAAAATCTGTGCAGCACAAATGGCAGAGGCTGACAAGCGGGCCCTTGTTTCTCCAGCAGAGACGGATGCACCTCCCAGCTGTGACCATGCAGAGCCATGTCTCTTCCCTCAGCCCTTTTGTGTTCACAAGTACAGTCCCCTATTCATTATCTCTGTACACATTTGCACAACACATTTTGTAATACAGGATGCTGAAACACAGCCAATATTTACACAGTTTTTATTTCTGCCTCTGCAGAACAGGAGCTGATAAGCTACTTTTTATTTCAGGTTTTGTTACTTCTAATTTCACACAGTGCAGATAAAACTAATCTATATGTCATGCAAGGAGCTAGGCCAGATAACAAGAAAAAACCATTAGCTATTCCAGTGACAGCATTATGTAAGTATTTGATGATGCATGTTATTGCCTCAGCTGGGCTCCTGCCAGACTGGTAATATTCCTGTTTCAGGTGACCTGTGTTAAAGGCACCAAAGATTTAGGGACGGATCTGCACTAGAATGTGCAGCAAACCTACTGCAGTGATGAGCTGATATTCTGTGTATACTCACCTTGCTCATCAAGGACACCTCTTCCTCGACAGGTGAGCATGATGCAGCCAGGGAACCAGCCCCAGAAAACTTAGTACAACCTCTTATCCAGAATCTCCCAGAAACTGAAGTGAAAGGAGGTACGATCATCACATTCTCAGCTGAGGTTCACTATGTCACACTTGATATCACAAGGCAGGTCTTAAGATGGCACAAACCAAATTACTACTTTTCACTCACTAAGCCTGGATGTTCCAGCTTTGCCTCAAGAGAATTTCCTAGCTTGCTGGAAGTATCAAAGTGGCATACAATCAAAACCAGTTTGATATCTAAGCAATCCCATTTCTGTCTTTTAAAAGCCTTCCTACTTTGATTTCAAGACATTTGCACTTACAAATCTCATTCCTAACATTTTTCAATACTTTTTAAATATTCATGTCTTTTTAGTCACACTATCATCAGCACTCTACGCTCAAATTCCAGTAGCAGAAGCTACACATTTGCCACACTACATGCTCCAGTCATTTTTTGCAAACAGAATTTTTACTGTTTTTACAATCTAAGAAAGCAGAATTGGCACTCTTTCAGTACACACCTCAGTCTTTTATTATCAGTGAGCCTCTGGTAGCATCTAAGTTAATTTGGACAGCAACCTCCTCCAGCAGAGTCAATTCTAGACACGGATAAAGCAGACAAATTGCACGGGACAGCAAACACATGGGAGCAGGAAAAGTCATGACTGACTGCTTGACCCTGCAAAGCCAGGCTGCTTCTGCCCACCATTGCTGTGACAGAGAGGCTCAAGCACAGAGGGCAGCAGCGACTGCTGAGAGCCATGAAGCAGGAGACACTGCTTCATCCTGTTCTTTTACCAGCACTGCTAGCCCACTCTTACCTGTCCTTCTACCTCTTTCCTATCCTCACCCCCACCACAAACCACCAAGTCCTGGTCCATATCTGGTGTTTCATCCCAGGACATGAAGAAAAAGCCCCAAATCACAGCATCAGTGGCAGGATTCAGGTACTGCTTCTTCTCCCCAGCCTGGTCTCTCAAAGATTTTATTTTTATCCTCTGTTTTTTCTTGCCCCTTATTCTCTTTTGAAGAAGTCCACTCCAAAACTCAAAGTGGCCACAACACACCAGTTGCCTGCCATCCCACTGTCCATCCTGCTGATCTTTTCCTTTATGTGGTATCTGCCTATTTCCAATTGGTCTGCAAACCACTCAGAGCAGACATCTAATACTAAGTTCTTGTGTACTAATTAAGACTATGACTTCACAATTCCAACAAAAATGCTGCTGCTATTAGATTTCATATAAGTACATATATATAAATCTATGTTTATATTTATTTTAGCTTAAATGGAATGACAATAGAAGTAGAGATGGTTTTAAATCTATGTTCTTAATAGCAGCAGTTTTGGTTTTCTAGATTACCTCACTTTGATTCAGATCAGGCTTACCCCTTTTTCCCCACAAACATGATCTAAGCTTTGAGTTCAAGTGGTACTGATTTGTAAGAAGCGCCTCGAAGTCATCTTGAAGAATGGCATCTCTGACTTCTTTAATAGTCTCCTGATATTCAGGCATTACCATTTTTTAAGTGTTCTAATGCTACAGGCTGCTGGTGGTTGTTGGGTCTTGGAAAGGTTGGCACTGCTGCTATGACAGGGTTATGCTAAAGGTGGATGTATTCTTTTGACAAGTTTTTATTATTTCAAGCACTCCCATTACAATATATTAGCTAAAGCCAAGCCCAGAGTAGCAGTCTAACACAAATATTCCTTCATGAAGTAGGTTTCTGTAAAAATATAATTTCAACTACCCTTAACTTCTGTCCTGCCATACATTATACATATGGGAATGATAATGCCAGCTGAAGCCCTCCATGATACCTGATCAGGAAAAAGCAAAAGCTGTCAGGGCAGTTTTTGACTGGTAGACTACTCTGCAAGGGAACTGGGCTCTGAGCAAACCCGAATTACTGTGATGGAGACTTTAACTCTCAAAACACAATGAAACAGGATGCACTTGACAGACAATTAGGAATCATGATCTTCAATGAACCCTGATCTTTGACGAAAATGCAAGAACTAGGCCAAATCCATCATCAAAATATGCTTGCTATCAGCAGTTATAGGGAAGAGACCAGCTTCAGACAGATCATCTGTCCTACTCTCAATAAAACAAAACACTTCACAAATATCCCACAGTGGCAATACAGAAGCTCACTATGTCTCATGTTAGCTGCTCAGGTATAGTCTTTTGCTGACCAGAGATAATATACTCCCAGGGCCATCAGTCACATAATGAAATGAAGGATTCTTAATAACAATCTGAAGGCAACCAAGACAGCACAAATGTTTTTCCTCAACATGCTAGAGGGAAACTTCACTTCCACAGCCACTCCACGAGTGATAGTGCAACTAATATATCTTCGCAATAACAGGAGAAAGGTATAAATAGTGAGGCAGTCACTTCAATTGTTTTTTGTAGTTGCATATTATAATCTAAAGGAGCTTGATGGTCTAGACTGTCCAGTCAGACCATCTCACCTTCTGCACTAGTGACATCTGAGTAATTTCCTTCAGTATCCTTAAAGTCATGATTACCATGGGAGCCCCTGGTTTAATTAACAACAACAACAGCAAAAACCTATTTTATTACTTCCAGGGGAAAAACCCAAAAAACTGCAGGGCTTAAACACCTGAAACATTAGCCAAAAAAACTAAAACGTATTTTGGAACTTGGCATTTTGGAGGAGCTGTCAGCATTTCCCTACTCTGCTTCACAAGGTAACCTGCAGAAAGTCAGCCAAGTAATATTAACAGAATCTGTTCCAAAGCTTTAAATAGATTAACCAGCATGATACAGACCACTCTTCCAAGGCTGACAGTGCCCGGTGCTGCAAGCATACAGCAGAACCCTCATCCACAACCAGGTCCTTTGGCAGCACAGCCATTAAATGAACAGCACTCCACTTTTCATAAAGCTGCAACCTGCTTTTCTCTGATTGATGTCCAGGTAGCCCATTTTGAGGTGAGGATGTCCTGATAAAGTCTTTGTTTTACAAACATGCATTTTCTTTTCTTACATTTCATAGGTTACTCACATTCACATCTGTTTTTTCATAAGCATCTCAAGTACAAATCATTCATGCATTTTGTACTTCAGTGTGTCGTGAGTCTACTACAAAGTGTGTTCTTAACAACAGGGGTACAGACTGTTGCATCAAACTGCTTATATTTCTTTAAGTGCTTTAATCCAAACCTCTTCTTAGATCTATTAGTTTTTTTAATGTTAAAAGGACATATTATATGCATAAGATGAAGTTACACTGTGTCATTTTCATCTCCTTAACTAGAGTCACATGCCAGTGTGGCCATAAACTTCATATTGGGTTTTCTTCGTTGGGTCAGTGAGGGGTTTACTCATTCTGAATCGTGATTTCAGTGTTGTTTCACTGTTTTCATTACAGTCAGGATGAAATGCTAGCTGGACTAACACCAATGACCTGCAGGTATCTCCAAAAGCATTCTTAAGGTAGTTTTAATAACTATGGTTACATTAAAGCCAAGAATGAAAAGATATTTCATGGGAACACCAGAAAATGAATGATGAACTCCAGTGCCAAGATGTACTGAGAGAAACAGCATCCCCAGCAAAGTAAGAGTGAGAAGTCAGGGATGGCATTTGTACTGGCACCTATCCTATTCATAGCATCCTGAATTAGGGTATTGGGGACTTACATTTAGAATAAAACCAAATTAAATCAGTAGAGTTAAAAGCACAAAACTGAACACTGCTGATTGAGATGAGTTTCAAATGAACCTTGGATTCTACATTTGACCTGAAACTGCTAGATGAAATTGTTCTTTCTTTTGAATTTCTAAAATCCTTCCCATCTCTTGCATCACACTCTTTTAGACCCACAAAACTAACGAAAAAGCACTAGATGCACTACATGCTCTAGAAAAACATGATCTGGCCCTTTTAAAATATGATCCAAATTAAATTATCAGTTCAAAACAGCAGCAGTAAGTGAGACTCATTATCTGGCATCTGCCACTTAGTATCTGTGATACATACCAGTAGTTTTACTATGACTTTAGATTGAAATATGCCAAAAAAAAAAAAAGCTTCACATAAATGGCAATAATTCTTGTCCTCCAGTACTTTCACCTGAGTTAAAGCCCACACAAGAATATGGAATTGCAAAATCTCCTTTCCTGAAGCAATCAACTCCCAGCACTTCTCTTAAAAAGAAACAAGTGCTAATTTCAGAGTTACAAGTGTTAATAAATGTCGACATGTCAGGCTATTAAAAATCCCATCTTGGTATCTTCCTTTCCCCTCTTATAAAAAGGTGTGTCACACTTTGTTTGGGGTTTTTTAACTAGTTTATGCAAAAAGAATCTAAACATGATCTCACCGGTTACTCATTATGAGTTTGTACCTGCACCAACTTGGAAAAAAGCTTCCTATCAGTTTACCTGTGCACAGAAACAAGGCTGAAGGCTTTTATGCTGCAATCCCAACTCACTGCAAAGTGACAGGGTGGGGGCAAATCACTAAATGAAAATTATCTCTCCATGTCATTGAAAAGGTAAAGAATGAAAAACATTCTGCTTCATATGAAGTTTTACTAGGAATAATACTTCTTTTCCAACTGCGTATATATAGGTATATAGAGATATATGTATCTATATACATAGTCATAAATCTCACACACACCCGTTATTTTTTCTTTCTCTTAAAAAAATAAGTAATTTTCTTCTGATACATAGATCCCGAGATCTATTACACAGTCATTCAAAAAGGTAGCAGGCATTTTAAACAAGTTCTTTGAAATTAAAAAGTTAAGTTGTGATCATAGAAAAATAGGATGTGAGGGAAATATTGAACTGTGATTTTGGGGGGTATTTTTTTAAAGAAAAAAGCCACAAGTTGTCTTTATTCGGTACAGCTATGCTTGGAAAAAAGCAAATAGAAATAATGTTTTTCTTCAGCTTTCTCTTCATAAAAACATTCAAAAGATGTTTAAGCATGGTATCACAAAAGCCCACTTCAGAAGAAGCTAAGCACACTTAATAGGATTAGCTCTTGCCATTACAAATAGGAATACCCTACATACTACTTTTTAATGTAAGTAAAACAGATAGAGATAGATGATGTGTATGAGCAAGTTATAAAGTCAGCATCTAAATGTGAGCATAGATAAAGCAAGCATATATGTGTGTGAGCTATGCCTCCACCTCCCTGAAAGCAGCATTTCTTTAAAGGTCACTACTCAAACATTAAGAGCAACTGAAACAAAAGTTGTGCACTTGCAGCACCACTTTTGGAAGTGCACAGTAAAGGCGTTCTGTTCCTTTCCTATATCCTCATTTTGCCACAAACAGTTGCTGAGACAGGGAGAGCAGTTCCACTTGTTCTGAAGTGTAACCCGCTTGCCAGAGATGTGACAAGCCAGGAACTTCTACTAATCATTTTGGCTGAGTGTTCCAAACAGGAATCAGCTTACACAAGCTCACCGGTGCTGAAAGAGCTGGAATCACTCCCCAGCTGCCTCCCAAACAGGTGACTCTCAAGATGAAAGAGGCTTCCACCCAAGTGATGCCAAGCCATTCCTGGTACATTGCACACATACAAGAGCGTCACCACTGCTGTCATGTAGATATTAAGTTCACATTGATTAGAACATATGCCATATGTCTGGCTAGAGCACAGCACGCTTCATGAGAGCATCTTCTCAGCTCCCCAAAGCTCCGCAGCCTGCACACATGACAGCCTCCACTGAGAAGCTCAAGTCCAAAGGTCATCCCTCTGAACCTCCCTTGGCACAGAGCAGGACATGGACATTAACAGCCCCAACACCACGCTACAGTGTCCCAAAGATTATCACAAACCCTTCTTTATAACAACGATTCCTCACTACCAGAGTCACTAAGTCACTGGTATTAGAAAGCATTTTGCAAAGTCTTCACCATCCTTCCCTCACAATTTTCTGGATGTTCCTCAAGTCCTTGCATTCTCCACTGTACTCCAAGAACAATGCCCAAGATCAGAAAAAAAAAGCCTTCATAATGAGCACATTACTCTTGAAAGAAGATTCATTCGGGGCAGGCTGCAGGTGTTCCTTTTTTCTTCTTTGTTTGGGTTTTGTTTTTCATTAAGAAACAGTATACAGACATGTAAACATGACTTTCTTTGAATTCATTTCTTGCTGGAAAAGTTCAGTAAGTTAACAAAATCCCTTATTTTAAGGACAATTCCACTTTCTCCTCCTAAAGCAAATGCTGTCTAGCATCCATGTTTGTTAGTAATTTCTAATCATATAATAACTTCATTTAATAACGTCTATTTAATTTTAACAATAATTAATACACAGTATTTGATGTTCCACATACCCAAGACCTTGCACCTTATCATAAGGTAAACCCTACTTTCCTTTTCTAGCTTCCATTAGCACCCCTTTTAAATATAGGAAAGTTCTCTTGGAAACTGAAAGAAGCATCACTATTGCCACTCAAAAGTCCGGTATGCTTGCAAATTAAAAATATGGAAAGCCCCATGAAGAAAGATTACAGAGATAGAAAGCAGTCCTCTTACGGATCAAGCCTTATTAGGGCTAGAAGACTGCCACTGGATGGGACAGGTGAGGAGCAGCAATATTGCAGAAGGAACACAGCTGCCCTCTGAAGCAGGCAGGAGAAATGAGGAAGTTGGAGGCACATAGTTATCTGGCCAATTCTAGTTTTACTTAGGAAATTCTTGCACCCAAGTCTATTTTATTTTGATACAGACTTATGTGAGAATTACATCAGTCTTTATATTTATCACCATTTGCATAATGTTTTTATCAACCTTAGACTAAAATTTCATAGAGCAAATAATCAAGTAACATCTTTGATTTACTCCACTAAATGAAGAGATAGAACATAGAACCTGAGGGGTTTTATCCTCCCCTCTTCAAAATGTCACTAAATCAACCACAGCACCTTAAGACACCAAAAATCCCAAATTAGTTTACAAACTTCAAGTGTCATCCATCTTGTAGAAAAGCCTTCTACAGGCAAGAACCTGACCAGGTAGAATCCATACATAAAAAAAAAAAAAAGCCTTAAGAATTAAAGAGCAAAAAACTGAGTCTCTTAAAAGCACATTTTCTTGTAGCTAGACAGAACAAATTCAGGTTTTAAATACCGGACCAGAACCTTACAGTGTGTTCTATAGAGGTGTTGATTTTTACTTGCTAAGGTTTCTCATTACCAGTACTCGTCATCCCACAAACATTAGGACAGGCACACACAGACTTTTGGTGGAGTTGGTGATTCACCACCACATACATACTTTCCACCTAAGAAATGTTTGTTGGTGGGGCCCTTGTGACTCACCTCCAATGCACTTTCTTCCCCATCATCATGGTCCCTTGGTGAGGTGTTGGTGATTTATTAACCAACATCCTGTCATTTGAACTGAGCAGTTTGCCAGATGACTACACAGTGACTTCTGCTTCCTGAGGGAATTACAAGTGTTCTTCCACACCAGTCTGCACTAGTGTATAGGACTCACTTCTGTATAGCAGGTGAGCTCTGAAAACAGAGCTGTTCCACTATTCTCATTTTGCCTCGTCCTACTATTTCACTGGAACAGTAGGGTGAGGTAATTACAGAACACTAAGAAAATGAACACTTCAGAAAACTAACAGCACAGTGAAGCCACTGCCAGACAGCCAGTCAGGTTGAACCCCAGCATAAGGAACAGAATCTCTTAGCTGTAATATTTCAAAGTTAGTGATGCTAACCAAAAGTCCACTACACATTTTGTGCTCACCAGCTACAGACTTATCCCTAAGAGAGACTATTCTCAGTTGTCTACTAGGGAATAACGCTATTACTAAAAACCAGAAAGGAATCTTGAGGCAAAAGTCAGGGATTTAAAAACAAGTAACAAACAAAACCATAAAAACAAAAGCAACCAACCATCCAAAGAAAAGCACCAAAAATCCCCAAACGCAAACCCCACAGACAGCAAGCAAACTCCTAAAAAGTTCTGTCCTGGAAGAAAAGCGGAAATAACGCTGAAGTGGCCAAAGCATACAGCACACACACATAAGACTTGAAAACATTCAAATCCAAAAAGGGCTGCTCATATATATTTCCATATAAGAAGCATTACACTGTAACTAATATTGGTGCTGTTATGGGGGGTGTTCCTTGCTACCACACTCTCCACCCCCAAGATCCAAGTCTTGTGACTGTTCATATCTTAGCTAGTCAGTTGAAGATAAAAAAGGTGCTGAAAGCTCCAGAAAGGAAAAGAAAAATAGGCCTGTAGTCACAGCTAGCAGTGTGTACAGGAAAGATTTTTCAGATGACTTTTAGGACTTTAAATTATTATTGGAGATTACTTTTCTCCGTGGTATCCTGTCACAAGCTTTCCATTTGCCCTGTTTTTTCAAATGGCCTTCATACAGAACAAATAATTTCAAGTATAGGTACTAGCTATTTAAGTACTTTAAAAAATATTTTTTACTTACTTTTTATGTCATATTATCTATAACATG
The DNA here is from genome assembly GCA_013397975.1 of Machaerirhynchus nigripectus. Lineage (NCBI taxonomy): Eukaryota > Metazoa > Chordata > Aves > Passeriformes > Dicruridae > Machaerirhynchus > Machaerirhynchus nigripectus. Next base: position 2,383,180 of record VZRQ01001173.1, read on the forward strand.
CTGTTTCTTCTCAGCTGTAGAAATGAGACTATAGATCAAATCTCTAGCACCCTGTTCTATATTCTGCTCTGCTTGAGGTCACAGCTATCTGTGCTCTCCTTGTTCCTTGCTCATCTATGCCATGAAAAGAAATTTAAACAGGTAGCACATTCTGTGCTGCTGTCAGTGGTGAAGAGTTACAGCCCAAGCATGGACTTAATAAAAATAGAAAAAAAATTAGTTACATTACTTAGGTTATGGTCCTCCTTATGTGCTGTAGTGAGAAACTGATGCTATTTAAACTTAAGAACACTGTTTCTTTTCCATCATCTGCCAATCATTCACAGTTTAGAAGCAATTACTTCTACACGTGTATATAAAAAGATCCCTACTGCTCTGAAATGCTAAAACTCTCTCAAAAACTTTTTTTTTTTCAAGAAGTAGGCCACCCTGCAAAAGCAGACAGAAATTCATGCTGTCTGAAAAAATTCCCATATCTGTTACTTCCATGACATTTGGAAAGATAATTTATTTATAAGAAACTCACATCTTTTCTATCACTGTTAATTTATTTTCTCATTATGTTTGCACCTATATACTCAAAATTACTGATCTACAAATTAAAAAGAGGCACAGGAATAGCATCATGATTATGCTGTATGCTGCACATTGCATTATCACTTTGAAACAGGAGAATGCACAGGCATATAGGAAGGGAGCACTTTCAAGGCTGTCCAAATCACTAGGAAGCAACCCTTACACTTTGGAGTCAATGTGTCAGTGACTACAGACAGTGGAAGAGTCACCAGAAGTATGACCACAGTTAAATCAAAACCCACACCCCACACATCCCTCTAGCTATAATACGTTACAACTGGAAAAATATGCAAAAAAAAATTATTCCATAGGAAACTGAGCAAGAGCTTGCAACAGCCCACTGTCTCCAAAAAACAAATCTTAGCCAGCATTTCTGTGCACAGCCTCTGGCTCGAGCTGGGATCTAATGGAAAAGGATGAATAAAACAAGTATCCACCTCAAGCGTAATAAGGGAAGAGGCTATAAATTCTCAACCAATTACTCAAACCTCATAAGGATGTGAGCCCATAGCTTCCCCTAACTCCTGCCAGAAGGGATGTGGTTTTTCAGCTGTGTAAATGAGGAAACCCTCAATACTGTTAGTCCATCCCATAAAAATACATTTTGTTTACATTCAGATTCAAGGTATAGGACCAAAAAGGCTGCATTCATACAGGAGGTTATTTGTGCCAATTGAATCCAGATGGAGGTGGGGGCTGCATGGCTTTACCTCCAAGCCTCTCGAGATACCTCCTTCCACCCTCCTGCAGTCAGCAGGCACAGGAACAGTCCCAAGCCAGAGAAAGTGAGTGAAGCCTTTTGACACAATAGAGGACTCACAACCCACAGTAAACTGACAGCACACCTCAATCCTGGCTGCCACTGCCACTTCAGATGCTGCAGGTTATGCTTTCCAGAATGCAACCACTGCCCCATCAAACCATTTTACAGAGAGCCCTAGGTATGTGCAACATGGCACATGATCCAATGCAAAACCACAACAGAAAAACAGGCACATCCTCAGAACACTACAAGTCTCTGCCTAGCTGACACTAAGAAAGCTATGCTTCATCTGCATACATTCTAGTGCCAGATTTATACAGAAAAACAACAAAGAAGAAACCTCAGCCTGTAATACCTGTATATTTTACAGGAAAAACAAACCTTACAGCAGACAAGTATATACTGTAGCAGATGCATATCCCACAAAGCAACAAGTCCAAGATCTCTTAGCATCCTCTTTCCCTGCTATCCACTTACTCAACTTCCACACTCATACGTCATGTATGAAACCTGATAAATTTTAACCACCATTTTATAATAACATTCCTGATTATCGCTTCTGCAACTTTTTTCAGGTTAGATTCTGAAAGCAAAAACAAGACACAAATAAGGACAAATTCAAGAAAATATAAACTAGCACTATTTTCATGCATTAATAATCACCTAAAATTTAGGTAAAATACACCTAAACAGTCTTACTAGTGATTTATTGTATATAAATTAAAGGTCTACACAATTTTGACCTTTTCTGGAATACATAATATCAAAAGCTTGAACATTTAATTTTAAAGCATAAAATGCATTCATATACTTTGTAAATGCTCCTTGCACTGAAAAAAACAACCAATATATTTAAGTTGGCTTTATTCCATTTCCATCTAGTTATTTCATATTTTGTACCTAGGGAAACTTTTGGGTCAGAATTCCTTAGCCTGAATTACACACGAACCTCCATGAAGCATACAAGCTTTTATCATTCTGTACACGTAGAATTAGGCTATATAGACACTACAAAAAGCAGCCCTGTATCACCCATTAGCTTTGTTTTCATAGCTTTACCCAGTGTATCTTTTGTTATGACAGCTGCAAAATCACCCCATTACTCAGCCCTCTCCTCCCTGCTCAGCATTACATCCCTGTTTGCCTTTTGCCCACATCCATTCACACATGCCCTGTACACTGGCAAAATCTGAAGATCCGTATTAACTGTGGTACTAGTATTTACTTTTCTGTTCCCTCACAATCAGGCTCACAGCACTTTCCTCTTCAGCAATAGCAGTACTAGAGTCTTCATCCTCAGTATCATTTGTTTCAGCCACGGCGCTTTCCTCTTAGCTGCCTTTCATCATCAAGTCTGGCCCACATCACTAAAAACTGTCTTCCCTTGCACTAGCAGAACCCTGAATTTGATCACTCTCCCCTTGTTATACATCCACTATCATCTGCATATAGGTCTCTTCCCCTGCATTTGCCTCTGGCTACTGGGTAGTTTAACTCTTCAAGAGTCACCAAAGAACTGGAAAGCACCCAATATACCCTGTCATGACAAAGTAGAACCAATGGTGCCATTTTTTCCAAGTCTAGGATTTTGCAACAGGAGTAATTATCTCAAAAAGGTGGAAGGATTAAATGGGAAGGATTTTAGAGTAGAACACACCGTAACTAAAAGAGAGAACAGGGTGAGCTGAACCTTTGCATAGACACCAATTGCTCCCTCCCCTTAGGCAGAGGCTCAGCAAGTGACCTTGTAGTAGTACAGCTGGGAAAAGCAACTTTCAGAAGTGTTTCACCACGTTGTAGGCAGTTACATTTATTTCCTCACAACTGCATAAGCTAAATAGGGAATTTCAGAGCCACATTTTAAAATAACTCAAAACGTTTTAGCATATTCATTAGACAGCTGTGTAAATTCTGTCTCCTGCCATTCTTCTGATCACTCCAACAGGAAATGCCACTCTGTAAGCTGGCACTTCTGCAAAGCAAATGTGATATTGTATCGACAGCAGACTAGTCAGCGCAAACCTCTGACTCAGTGCTTTTTGGCAGTTTCAACAGCTGCCTCAGGAATAGGGCACTGAGGAGCCAAACCAAAGGTAAAAATCATTAAAATCCCTTCCCTGCAGTTAGGAAAACCTCCCTCCAACAAAGCCAGGGATTCATCATAACAGCTTTCAAAGATGGTCTGATATGCTTTGGTGCCTACAATATTACGATCTTCACATGGATGCAGGTATATACAACAGCATTACAAGTGCAACAGCAGAGGATGAATTCTCTTCCAAAACACAAACATCCACACTCAATGCCTTTGCCTGAAAAAATTTCACGAACCTCAAGGAGAACATATGGAATTATGTCTACTTGAAGATTTGTCCAAAATTTCATGGTTTGCATTCTTCTTTATTTATACACACTTCGTAAGCCATCTCCCAGCGCTGGATAGGCTTCCAAGTACACGACATGCTAACACAGGCAGCTTTAAGATTTGAAAAATATATCCAACAAAACGTGTAAAGCAGAGTTGGAAAGTTTTCACTTTCTTCTAAATAAATCATACTTAAGAAGCAAAACTTGGTAGACAAGTTAAATATTCACATAGCATTTAGACATTTAGAAGACTTGTAGGCAGAGAGATTTGTGAGCCTTCAGGCTGCAAGTGTTTCACAATAGAATTGGTATGAACTTAAAATACAGTGTAAGTAACTGTATCAAAATGGCAAATCACAAAGAAGCCAGTTTTGCGTGTGTCCTCTCAATGTTCACCAATTGCACTTCATTGCTGTTGTTGATTATCCTGAATACAGAATGGACACATGGTTCAGGGCCAAGGAAAATTTTTCTAGGTTTCTGCAGTAAACTTGAAAGTCTGAGTTTCCAATATCATAGAAAGGTAAGTAATAGGAATAACATTACAATTCATTTACTAGATATTATCTGCCATAAATTGTTATCTTCCTACATAAAGCTGGCAAAAAGCCCAATTAAAGATTGGCCATTAAAAATACAGAAATAAATACTGAACAATTCCAGTAAGAGAGCAGACTCCACAGACCTTGGTCTCTTGAAAGCCAGAAAGAAGCTATCCTCCATAGACAAGTTTACCGGAGTAAAATGACAGCATTCAATCTATTTTGTAGAACTTTGTCAGAAATTTTAAAGTAAGAACTCTAAGGAAGTTAGAAAAATTCTTAAATTAAAAGCTGAGAGGAGAACAAATAAACATAATGGCAATGATACTGTCAGAATTGTTTGGATTCTACTTCAAAACCAGAAAGAATTCAAAATGTGATCAAACATAAGCCCAAAGAGGTTAAATTTCTTGGCTAGGTCTTTTATTACCAAATAGCCTTCTGAGCAATAAATCACAGAATCCAGGCAGTTCCACATTACAGCTGCACCTACATTCTGAGAAGTCTTCAACACTGAGACTGTACTTTCCCAGGTCCAGGTCCAACCTGTTTCCCTTTAATCCATGCTGGACCATGTGGGACCATGACAGGAGAGGACAGCTCACTTCCTCCAAGCAGCGCCAGTGGTCACACAGGCAGTGTCGAAAGGACAAATCCCTGAGCTGCACGCAGCTGCAGCAGAACCCACTGCCCAATGCACTGCATTCCCAGAGGGGGTGAAAAACAATAAACACCCGACCTCTAGGCTTTCTAATAGATTCCTGCAGGAGTGGAAGTTCCCTGCAACAATGAACATTGCTCACCAGTAGACTGTGGTCAAAACATGCTTACACAGTCTTGAATCTGATCCATATTTGAGGTAGTTCTGTTCTAAACAAATTAAAGACCAGTCCAGGCACTCAGATTTCTCATGGTCTCAATATAACTGTGTGTGGTCTCAAGGTTTCACTCCAGTTTAGATGAACCCCTTGTCCCTTAAAGAGGGAAAGATATTATCCAAATGTCTCAAGATCTCAATTTAATGACTTCCAGCTACGTAGTACTACCACTTCTCCTAAGACTACATTTTCTCCTCACTTACTTTAGCAGCTTCAGCTTCCCACTGCACTGTCACCCTGACTGAACACAAAAAAGCCCCTTTGAAGTTTCTGAGCAGAGACAGTTGAAGTTACAGAGTGCCACGACTCAGTTCCTGCCTCAGACAGGGTATAGTTTTCACATGTCTCAACAAATAAGCCAATAATTAGATATAACTATAAATTTAGTAGCTGCTAGTATCTCACACTTTAATAAAAAATGAAATATGACATTTTACAATCCCATTAAAACCAAGTATCTAGCTAAAAGTTGTAACTATCCATCCATGAAGGCACACTGTGCTGTGAAGGATCTCAATAGAACCCATTTTCATGTTCTCCTATACATGCAAAGACTGTGTTACATGGGGCTACAGATGTTAGAGGTGCCAGTGTTTTATCCTTTGGTCTCTGAAGACCAGCAGATGCCACCACACCAGAAAGATTATAATAAGAAATGGGGAAAGATTGCTGTTAGTCAGCTGTTCTAGGTGCATAGGCATGCTGAAGAGACTGGTTTCTGGAGGCTCAGGACACTTGTGGACCTACAGTTAAAACTCAGTTTCCCCACTCGAAGCCTTATATGGAGCCAGGAGTGCTTCTGCCATCTGGGATTCACCCAGAAACACACTCAAGACCATTAAGGTGTAAATCCCATCCCTCTACAGCTTCGGTGTCTGCCTCCACACTGTGACCCAAGAATTTCTATACAGTGAGTCTATAAGGCAGGTTTCATAACTGCCACTCCTTTTTACTTCTTTTCCATGGCACCATAATTTTTTCTTTTTAAATGTATCATCTACCTTTCACTTCTTAAACCACAGGTTTTATAAAGACTTAAAGCCTGTACCTAAGTAAGGGTCACCTCTTAATTTTCATTCACTTTGTACTTACTTTGTGTAGGTGATATGGGTAGTAGACAACAGAAATAGATGAAAATTGCACATGGAAAACTCTTTAAGTTAGGTAGCTCTCCAACTCAGCAGTTGCCAAAAAATGTGATATATGGATCAAATAGCATACCAGACTTCTCAATTACCTTACTTCAAAGTAAAGGCAAGTAAGGCATGGACCATTTATGATGAACAGGAAAGAAGATACTGTGACGCTTGTATTACCGTGTGGGATCACAGCTGTGCCAAGCTTACCTGCTTCTATTAAAACTCCAATCATCTAGTAAGGCTGAGAGCTGCAAGCAGGACCATCAGCACCCTCAGGCATCATACAGGTTTCTCTTCTGTGATGTACTGGATTCTTACCTTGTTTCATAAAGCTTGAATAAACTCAAGAAATTCTGTTCATGCTTTTAGCTTGGAATTTACATAGGTCATCTGTATTTAGGAAGCCCTTCCATCAGAACTCAAACTAAAAAAATAACTTCCTTGTACTGGTGCCCTTTCAAAAGCTGTCATTTAAAGAGCTGTGTTTCCAAGAGACATACAACTACTACATAATTTCAGCTTCCATTTTTACCAAGTAAACTTCTGGTTCCTGTTGGGGACTCGAATTACGCTCATTTTACTACAAATATTTGTTTCCTTTAGTATCCGAGGCCTGTCTTAAAAACAGGGGAACATTCACAGCAGTCCACTAGCCTTCAAATGCTCTAAAGAAATATAAGCGGCAATCTATTTAAGGAACTGTTTTTCTAAATCCACAGAGAACTATTTTGACTTTGGACAGAAAGCAAAATTGCCACTCAAGTCAGCAAAGTAAGTGTTTGGATGACAAACCAAAACCAGTAGTGACGTGCCACAATCTTTTCCTATTTACACTGGATAAAAAGAGGGTACTGGACACAGACCAAGCAACTGTAAAAAGAGGGTTTTTTTCTAGCAACTTTCCAGTTTCAACTTTCAACTTTTATCCAAGTCTCCCACCATCTTTACTGCAATTAATCATCCTGAACAATGTGGTACTTGCTGGTTTTTTCCCCCCTCTGCTCCTCACCTTTATGGATCCTTGCATGAAAACATTCCACCCCATGAAGGTTCATAGCTGCTGCTCTTCACTCCTTTTCTACTGAAGTTTGAATCCGTTCCTTGCGCAGGCAGCAAAAACAAAAGCTGCCCAATTTCTCTGTATATAGCAATTTATCTTTCCATAAATCACGCCTGTAACTAACATTATTTCTGTTTTTGTTGGGTTTACTGAAGCCCGAAGAATATTTCCAGGCCATTCCTTGTGCCCATCCAGGACTCTACTTTCCCTTTCCAAGGCTAGAGCGTTCTCCACCCTTCCACACAACTGCTGCAACCCTCCATTTTGTGGGATGTAGGATTTGCACATCTCTGCCTGTGTGACTTTCATAAGCTGATGCTAAAGTACAACCCTTGGATCTGTTTTTTGCAGGCAGGTTTTTGTCACTTCCTCTCCTCCTGAACAACGTTGCGCAATACACGTATTCAGAAGAGCACCCAAGAGTAAAGAAGAAACATGATCTTACTTGAGTAAGACAGACATAGGAGGCCTTCACTGAAGTTGAAAGGGCAGAGTTTATGGGATACAAAGAGAATGAGGAGATATGGGGGAAGAAGGGAATAATGTGTTGTAGGCTCTTACGTGGTCTGACTTTTTTCATCTTCATACTCTCCAAAACTCAGCTTTCCTATGAAATACAGAACTCACTTATTTTCTAGGTTCATTCACAGCTCTCAGTAATTACATGTGTGCATTTATGCTTGAGATTACTTTAAATTCTGAGCTTCTTGCCAAATTTCATTGTGGGTAAACACCTTTAAGTACCTAAAGCCAAATTTGTGTTAAGTGTAATATTTCTTGTTCCTCTTTCTTTCCTGGAGTGCTTCCATGTGCTCATACACAACTGCTACGCTCCACTTAACTGATGACTGATGTTTTTCACACCCATACACATTTTTTCTGAGCTGTACTGTGCCCAGCTCTAACTTCCTATTACTATGTAACATACTGAAATTTTAGCAACTGCTGTTGCATTACATGTGGCTGGTTTAGGCCTGTATTTTACAGTGATCCTAGAAAAACTAATTAAGCATGTATTGTTTGACATTTCCTAGCAAGGACTCTCTAAAACTAAAAAAAAAAAAAAAGGGAATAAAAGTATAGCTACTCAAAATGTGAAACATCTACCCTAAACTTGTGAGATGCATTTTCTTGTTTCAATAAGACTATTATTTAAAGGAAAATATATAAAAAAAGGAAATTATCAGAGCTCAATATACAATTTAAAAATTTTAATCATATAAGCATCATATAATCCTCCATCACCCCCAGGATCTGTACATAGCTAAAAACAAAATAGTATTTCTGGTACTAGAGAATGCCAGCCCTCTAGGGTATAAAAGTACTTTTGGCTGTGAATTGTTTGGGGATTGGTTTTGTCCTTCATGAATTCTTAATCTCTGTGGAAAATTTCTGTTAGTCCAAGATCTTCTTTAAAATTAAGAGAAAATTTCATCTCTGGAAAAAGTCTACTCAGGGAATCACAAACCCCTGGCAATCGTAGGTTTTTAAACTCATTAACCTCCTTAGGACTGCTATTGGGAGGCTTTCAGTACTCAGGGAACTAAACAGCAAACACTCTCAGATGCTGAGGTGTCACCAGTGACAGGGAAAGGCCTCGGACCGGAGTGCTGGAAAGCTACCAGCTCTGGCCAAGCATTTGCTACGTTTACGTTGAATTCTTGGACTGGATTCTAAATCCCTGTATTTTGTTTTCAGGCTTTGGCACTGGCCCATTTGTACCCCTAGCAGTAATCAATTATGCAGTTAAGAATTTCATACTGTTTTAAGAACCTCAGCTGACAGTGCCTTCGATACAAACTGAGAGTTCCCAGAACATCATGGAACAAGTGCTTCAGTCCTGATCAGATAAAATTACTTAGGTACAAGCTTGATTTGGCTGAGAATACTTGCTAGATGCATTTGAAAAAAAATAATGTGAGAACCCTTGTAAATCTACAGAATGTTATTTCTTTTCAGGAATGAGGAAAATACCTCTAATTACACTCCTTCACTTCCAATTCACAGGAAAGACCTACAGCCAGTGAGCCCAGTATCGAGAGCCTCTGCAGGACTCCTCTAGCAAAACCTGCAAAGAGCTGAAATTCCACTTGGGGACTGTTGGGGAAATTGCTGTAATATTGAGACTTATTTTAAGTCTGCATTATAATAAAACTTTCACATCAAAGTGTCAGGAAGATTCCCTACTGAGTAATAATCGAAGGAATAAAAAAATCAGAAGCCCCACAATTCCTCAGACAAAGTAACAGGCTGCCAAGGAGGATGCACCCAGGTCTAGATGGATATCCATAATCACCACCCTACAGTCCTGCAAGCATATCTCACTTTTTTCCATATGATGCATACATTACCTGGAATTTATCATTTATTCCCAGCGTCCTGGCACCATTAGAACACCAGAGGGACAAACACTAAGTTGCATATCATCATTAATTACTTGGAGAACGCACCAGCCCTGCGTAAAATTAATCCAAAATTACACAGAGACAATACACTAACAGAAGGTTTTTGTACGCAGCCATGGAAGGAACAGAGCACTGGGTGAAGAGAGAAAAAGTGTGGGTAAACAAACTGATGTTCCGCTGCACAAAAATGAGAATTCTAACTCTATGATGATAAAATTATTTCACTGGAGAATTACTCCAAGAAGCACTTAGCCACTTAAATAGAAAAAATAAAACTGCTATGAACTCCTGAAAAAAAGCAATACAGCAAAGCTTTTTATATGGCATCTCTTAATGCAATGGATCACAGTATTGTATATTAAGAATAAAACCAAATTAAAAATAAATACTAAATATGTGCTAATAAAGTCCTCTGAAAGGTTTTGGCTGTAGAATTGTATAAATGCCACACACAAAGATCCCAACTATGAGAACACTAGTATTTGTGGATTAATAGCTAAAAAATTATGGAAGAATAAAAGCCGCTCCAGGTAATCCTACCAAAAGTTTAAGTTTTTAAGTAGCACTGCCTAGAGGAATTTGCTTAATCTCAATTTCTCACTATGAAAGTATAAAGCAGAAAATTTCTGGTTTAGACATTATCCAGTCAGTGAGATTTTAAGTATGTATATAATGAATGTTTACTACTGAAGTTCTACAGTAAAAAAGCCTCTTCCAAACAGGTTAAAAGAGCTACATTGTTACAGAACCCAACCAATCAGAATGCCATCTGGATAAATTAAACAGTTCAGGTGTAATTTCTCACTAAGACTGAACACTCGCAGCTCCAGCTGAGGTCAGACTTCAGACATCCCATCACTCACAGAAGCCCAGGACTTCAGAGCTCCTTTAAGCCACAGGGAACTGCTTATTCCTGTTACACTGATCAACCAGTTCCTACCTAGAAACCTCCTTCCTCGATTAGGTCTAATCCTGGTCTCATTCAGACTCAGCTGTGGAAGTACTCATTAGGCATAATTATAAGGAGGGCAATAGAGTTTGAAAGCCAGATACTTAATTTTCTTGTGGATTAAAAAAAAACAAGGGCACATATCTTCAAAATAAGACTGCTAATTTATATTGTGATTTATTGTTTTACAACTCAATTGGCCAGCACTGCAGAGGAACAGTAACATCAAAACATTAGCCTCCTGTATTGCAAATAACTATTCCAGACCCCTCTCTGCAAAGTAGAATAGCCTGAGATATCACCAATCCATTTCTCATGCAAACATCCAGAAACCTGTATCAAACCTTCTCTGCCTTCTGCTGATCAGTTTCGCCAAAATTTGGCCACTGGCCCAGAACTACGAATTACAGTCAATATAGCAACAGGTCTCCAAATCATAATGCTCACTTTAGAAGGAAAAAAAATCCCACCACGGAATGATAGTGTCCATGTAATTTATGGCCCAGTCTGTACTGAGAGGATAGATTTCAGATATCAGAAAACAGCATTGAAATGCTAAGTCCAAAGCCCCTGCACTGAAGAGTTAAGGGAACTCCAGAACACAACAGGCACACTAATAAAAAAGAACAGCGTAGCAATGGCCTAGAAAGGCATGAATGCACCAGGCTCCTAAAAAGATATTACATAATATTCAACCTTTTCTTTTCACTGTCTTCTTGCAGACCAGTTGTGATCTGTATTGCTCTCATCTTGCCACTTCTCGCTTTCATTTCAATGCTCAAAAGCTGTGCTAAATTTCCCCAGGGCTCATCACATCAAGCAAGACTGTTTCAATGTACTAGTGTGTCTGCTGTAATAGCTATTTCCACAAATAAACCACACAAAATGCTTAACAAAGCTACAGTTACATTAAAACAGAGGACTTATTAAAACAAATTAAACATTTTAAACATCTGACCACAGTTTCTACAGTAATGTAGCAGCTACATCACTTATCATGCAATCAACTGATTTGAGGGGGATTGTAGAATTTATCATATTTCTCCAAATGAGAAATGTATTTAATCACCTATTCTTGCATTTTTTCCACAATCTATTACAGGGATTACAATGAACATAATACACTCTAATAGAACAGCACATTGTAAAAACAGCTAAACTTTGGTGTAATTTTTCGTAACAGATTTGGTCATATTTATATATATACAAAAACTTATATTTTACACTAATATTTATATAGCTGTACCCTAGGAATGGAAACATTCAGCGACTAAAGCTCAGCAGAGAGCAGAATTGATGTATTGCATAGAATTTTAACATCAACAAATCAACGTCTAATATGGAAAGCACTCCTGAAAACTATAAACACTTGTCAAAGTAAGATTCCTGAAAAAGCAGCATGAATCAAGCTATTGACTGCCTTTGGTTATGACCTTAAAAAGTGAAATAAAATATAAGACTAAAAACTAAAGTATTTTTTACCTAACAAAAAAAATAGTTTCAGCATCATCTTTGCCCTTCCTCTCATTAGTGAAACTGCATTAGTGTTTTGAAAGTACTTTAATATGGGGAAAAGTATATTTCCCTGAAAATTATTTATCAAAAATGGAATTTAATTCTCTTTGCTATAAAAAGACAACCAACATTTATTTTAATTTTACAAACCACCTAAAATCCTCCACTTCAGAGTGGCAAATTCAAGTGAGACAAACAAGACAGGCTCCTTCCAACCTTTATGTGAAATGTTCACATGAAAGGAGGCTTGTTGGGATTTTTAAACTATTTTAAAAAGTGGAACTTAAGCAGCATGAAATAGAAGAACAGAGAATGCTTTAAAAAATTATAGACGAGGATGGAATTTGACTTAAAGGGAGATAATGAGATGAATTTTTTTTTTAAGCTGGATAAAATCTAGCTACTAAGCTCCTCAGTTCCCAAAAAGCTCTACGGCCTACTTGCTCTACTTGTTCTAAAGTCACACCAAAAGGCCCAGGCACCTGCCCTGATGAAATAGATTTCCCCAGAGACTGCACATCAGCAGACTTCTCTCAGACACATGCCCCATAACACAGGAAATGACACAGAAATCACGTCCAACTGGTGCCATAATAAAATGGGAATGTGTGCTGAGGAGCCCTGCCAAACTAAAACCCCGTGCTGTGAACAGACACCGTTCGTTAATCTTCTCATTGCCATTGCTCTTCTCAGCTAATTCATTTCTTCCCAGCATTTATACTGTTTACCTTTTCATGCCTCCCAAAACAGGTAATACAATTCAATTTTAACAGTCATTTTTACATTCCGATTCCCAGAGACGCAATCACTGCCTTGAAAATATTGCCGAGAACTTAAACAAGGTAATTTTGGCAACAAAAAAAGTCTGCCTAGAGATTTTGTATTCTTCTTACACAAATCTGGGGGCAAAACTGAGTTGGCACCATCCCTTTCATGATTTTTGTTTTGCTAAACACCTTTCTAAATTTAAAAGGTGAATGATTTTGCTGAAACTGACTTTGTTTCATTTTTGTTTCAAACAATGTCAACCCATTTATTTTCAAACAAACCCATAAAGGGAATGGTATGTTTCTCCCATGTTGGACTAAATACATTTGCCTTTTATTAATAATGAAAAAAAAAATTTAGTTTTTTAGCAATGCAACAGAAACAAGCATTTCAAACTACTCCCTTAACCCTCTGATTTAAAAACAAGATTAAACAAAAAGTTAAAAGCCTAAGACCAAAATTAGTCTTCTGATAGCAGCATGTCACTAAGAATTTTACATGTTATATAATGCACTATATGCTTTCTCTGGCTCAGATTCTTTCACCTGTTCTCCCCTGGCATTGCTAGCACTACCAGATGGATCCATTTTAGATTTAATTAATTTACCCCGTCTCCTAGGATTTCGAAGAAGTAAAGCTCTGACAAGAACCCTGGTCCTTTCCTTTCTTGGATACAGAAAAAGAATCTAGACAGAGAGAGATTTTCCTTTTAAGAACAGAATACAACATTCACAAATAAATATCTCGGCAGAACACGTGCTGTTCAAAGCAGCTAAAAATAGTAAAATCAACAAGCATACGTTTAACTGGGAACCTTCCTAGACCCTAAAAGTAACTTTATTCCTTAAATCGAATGTGGACATGGGAACTCAAAAAGTGTGTTTGGTTTTTTTTAATGGCAACGAAGTAAGCATATTCCAAGTGTCTGCAAATAAAGTAAATACCATACACTGCATATTGAACTAGACAGAATCCCTCCTTCTTGTCATCAGCCTTCATTCCCTCCACCGCGTTATTTTTCTCTTTTTAAAAATTCTTCAATACACTACAGCTAAAATTTCATCCCATCTAAATTAAAGCACTTTTTTCCATTCCTTTTATTCTCTGCTCATGTAAACAATAAATCTTCACAGGAACTTAGAATGGCACAGCAACTTCTAACCACCTGTAGCTCTTTAAAATAGTAACTGCTCTAAAGGACTCATAAACTACATTCCCTTCATAAATTTAACAAAAGCAGAGAGCAGTGAGTGGATGCATGTTAATTAAATCATCTGCTTATCTTTATCACTAGGTTGCTTTATATGGACTGGGACAAATCAGTTCTTTGACAGCCCTCCTCCTCTCCTGGCTTTCTCCTTATTATCTGCTTTTACATCGTAAGATGCATGGGGCAGAGGATCGCCCCTTTGTCAAAGCTGGTAATAGGATCTGGCATAACTAAGCCAGCAAACCCGGGTGGCCTCAGAGTACCACAACAGAAAAATAGTTCAGATAGATCTTCTAAATTTCTAAGTCCAGTTTTGAAGCACAATGCTCCTTGTATAGGCTGGAACATTTCACAACAATATCCTAGAGCTCCAGTAAGGAAATGCTACAAAAAATACAAGCCTTTCAGCCCTCTAAACAGAACAGACGATGCAGAAGCACTGACACACAGTACAGGAATTAGTTTTACTTAAAATGTATCAATACAAAACACCAGCTTGCACCACTTGTAAGTGATGACAATTCTCCAAGGTCTGTCTCCGTAATGGATACACTGCATCTCTCCTGATATTAATACATTTGCACCAAGTTTTAGCTCCAAATGTCACACAACTAAGCACGAATCTCAGGCTTTCACCTTCAGAAGTCTGGTGAGACACAGAGCATTAACTCCAGACTACATAATCTAATCAAATGCCTGAGGCCAGAGGACAAACAGAAACAACCTATAATTAAATTCTGAAGACTATAATGAGTATTTTTTAAAATACCTTATATCAATGTAGCATTTGCTACAAGATCTGCACAAAATTAAACATTTTTTTAAATGTAAAATAATTGATTTGTAAGGGTTTGTGCTTGTTTAAGAAAAGAATGAATCACAGATATTCTGAGTTGGGAGGGACCCACAAGGATCAAGTCCTACTCGTCAATGAATGGCCCACGCAGGGATTGAACCCACAGCCTCGGTGTTAACACTGCCCTCTGACCAACTGAGCCAATCTCAGTGACTTAATCATACAATACATCAACTTGATGGTCTTATAAATTATTAGAAAGCAGCCCAATTAACCCAAATAAGCTGGCAGCGTAAAACCAGACATTCAGGATCCAACATCAGTAGAACTGAAGAGGTGAAGAACCCCCTATATTTTCACTGATAATAACACCGCTACAGTCTTAAGGCACAGAATTTGAACTGCCATTTTCATCAGCTCTCAGAGCACATTCTCATTTACCTATAACCAGTACAGCCATCAATTTTAACTCATGGCAGTATGTATTTTCTATAAGAGTTGTAACAATAACCTACACATATAAACCACTTAAAATCCAAAGAGTATTTTACAAAACAATGGAAAACTCTTGTGGTCACTACTGAAAACAATCTGTACCCAGGACCAAAACCATTTGTCCCAAGGAAAAGAAATCTCAACCTGAGAAATATTTATAAAAGTAGTCAGCATTTTAAACTATTCCCTTACTTTTTGTTCATAAACATTTTTCACTGACCTGAGAGAACACAAATACACACAAGACACAACCTCAAGAGGTCTGTTTATATTGCCAGAAGCTTTTCTAGAACTTTTACCTCTAATTTGAGCTATTATTACTTTTCCCTCCACTTCTACTAAATGTTTTGAAAAATAAAACTCAAGTTCTCAGCTATAGGAAAAACACCCTGAAAGCAGCCTGAGCACCAAGATCTAGCACCTGTTACCTCAGATTAGATAAAATAGGCAGCAGCTGCTTTAAGCAACCTGTCCCAAACCATGTTCTTCCCCCTCAGCCACAGCAGTTGATAAGAGCTTTATCCATACAGATTTCATATACTTGCCAAAATTCTCAGAAGATCAATAAAATTTTTAAAAAAAGGTCATTTTGGAATTGTTATACTGAAATTAATCAACAATTCTGACACACCCAGCACTTGTGAAATTTTAAAGCAGTAAGATTATCCAGTGTCTCAGCCTTACCACCACCTTGGCTGGCCAGCCAGTTCACCATCCCATCCCCAGCAGCCAGCCTGCCTCAGGAGCCTCCCAGGGCTGGCACATTAAAAAGACCAACAGAAAGTCCATGAGCACAAGCTGAACCCTTAAGTCAGAGTTACAGCATAATAAAAGAAACAGTTCTCTGACAGACCAACTGTGAGCAGCCATACAGACACTGTAGTCTGGTTTAGAAAAAAAAAAAAAATTAAAAAGCCAGGTATTTCTCAAAAAATTCATCCAGGCTTCTCCCTTACAAGCATGGCGAACTTACCTTGAGGAGGAGTGAGACACGAGTAAGAGAATAAAAAAGGGACACACCTCCTGCACTTCAGCATTTATACTCTGAAGACTAATTCAAACCAGCTGCAGGGACTCCAGGTCCCTTAACAGGTGGAGCAGATCAGGTGTGCTGATGGAGCTCATCTTCCTGAATAGTTTCACCCGAAAAGAATCTACCTAACCACGCTGGGAAAGCTACAGTTTACTTTCGGAAGTCCTCCAGCTACATGCTCAAATCAACCAAAACCCTGTCCTCCGAAGGACACCATGAGATCAGTACTTAGCATGCCAATAATGAGACAACCTCTCTTAAAACCTTTCAGCATTCAACTTTTACCTATTAAATCATTTCTGCTCAGTAAAAAGGCCTTAAAACACACAGAAAGGTTTAGGATCTGCAGCTACCACCACCTGCCAGCCTACACAGCTCAGGTACCTCGCAAGTCTCTTCAGAGACTTAAAGTTTGGATTTATTTGCACTGTCAGACCAGCACCTCCAGATAGTAAGCACAGTCTTAGAAGACTGAATAAAAAAATACTGCTGCCACAAACACTTCACTTGCTCTGATGGATTAAATTTGTGTTTAAAAAAGTTCTAAGTGATGTAACAACTTCAACAGGCATTAGATCAAATAAGGTATGGCTTACATCACCTTCACTTCATACCAAAGCATAAAGTAGATGCAAATATTGCTAAATGAGGCTTGGACACCTTCACAGACATAATCATGCAATCAGCTATGATCTAAAACAAACTGGTATTCCCCTACACTCAAAAGCACTCAGGAGCAGCCCCGTTAAATGCTGGATGATAGTCTGGAGCTCTGTCCATCACCCAGTCACCTCCACCAAACCCACTCACTCTCCTTAAATTTACTCACTTTACAGGTTCATTTAAGTAACTATAGCCACAGAAATGGTAATGTTTTCAAAAAGTGAGCATGAAAAAATTATTTTAAACCTAATTTTTATTACAGTTATTTCTAAGAGCAATCAGCTCAATATATATCTATTTTTATTATTGGGTATGTATCAACCTCAGCTAAAAGAAAATTAAGACTATTAGATGTTAATGCAAGAGACATTATTGCTCTGTAGAGTTTAAAACAATGCATATCTTTACAAACACTTGACTACCCTCCCCTATATATATACAGAGAAGCCAGGAGCTTCAGTAAACCCAACTCAAGTCCACAATACGATGTGTACAATAATAAATAAAAAAAGGATACATGGATTTTAGCTGTTATGTTTATGAATAAACATCTGAATAAAGAAAAAAGTTTTCAAGAACAATAATACCTCTTTCTGAAATGAACTGAAACTGACTGAAATCAATTCAGATTAAGACCTTATTAAGATCTTAAATATAAATTTTGATGTCTAAACAGCTATTTTGGGCAAGTGATACAAGTTCCATATATTACCCTGAACAACTGCTGTGTAAGTTTTCTTTAAAAATTATGCATAACTTAATAACAAACATAATGCCATGAACTGGAAATAAGAAAAAGCAAATGCTTTTTATTTCATTCCTGGAATCACATAGAATCATTCAGTTGGCAACACAAAGATACCATGGTCTTCCTATCATACATATCATTTAGGTTAGCACTAAAACTTCATCACTTACATCATACAGGCAGAGTCAAAGCTGCACATGTTGGACAGCATTTTCCACTTTTATAAATTAAAATTTTATTATATCCTAGGGACACATTCCAGCAAAGAAGCCAAAATTATTTTTGCAAATATCAAAACTGTGAAGTTTTCAGTGTTGTTTTCTTTCAGGAACAAGAGATCTATCATATGAATCCAGCTCTTCTGACTCACCAAAAGACAATACCAGAGGTTACACATCCAAGGCAGTCTCAAGGGAGGAAAACCAGCATTTAGTCAGGTAAAATTTTGTACAGCCTTAAATCAGAAACCAGACCCATAAAGCATGAAATAAAAGAAATATGCTTATAGCTGAGAGTCCTAAGTTGCATGAAAATAACAATTTATGCAAACATAAAGCCAGCAGTCCTCTGTTTCTGATCCTGAAGGAATCAGAAACCTTCAGGTGTAAGTGCATTGTATATATATATCTATAGTAAAAGAAAACTAACACCAAATGCTGGGAAAACTTCCCATATAACAAAACCAATTTATCAGAAGTGTATAATCAAAGCATTAAAAAAAATCCCTCATGGGGAAAAATGTTTGCACCAAATACAGACAGACTCTGCAATATTTTCTCCTACCTAAGCTGTTCTTATGACTAGAAGGAAAAAGAATACGGAGATTTTTTTCATTCAGTCCTCAAAACCCAAGTTGAGTTTGGCAGCTTCTTTATGAAACAACACTTTTAGTATGATAACCTAGAAAGTGTAAGAACATCACAAACCTTCTGCCTGTTGATCTGCAATCTGACTTTCAAAAAACGTGATGTCAAACCACTTGCAGCCAAAGGATTCACCATATCCGCAGCACCTGAAGTGCTCTACACCAACTAGGACCATTACAGGCTACAGAAGCCAGTAACCCATTCCAAGTCATTTCTGTCCCACAGAATATATGTGCATAATCACAACTAAAACGTGTTTAACTGAGTTTAAACTACAAAGACTTACAAGATGCTTGAAAAAATAATCATTCTAATACATTTCTCTGTATTTTTGCAATATTAAAGTCACCATTTGCAAACAGGTTTTTTTAGACGTATCTGTAACAATGTTTTCCCTATACTTAAAATAGAAAATTAATCCAATGCCAGTAGTGCTAATCTCATTACTAATAATAATAGCAATAGCATATTAAAAGTGAGTCATCTTTTTAGTTTTAAAAATATAGAAGATCTAAGTAATTAGATAAAAACGTAAAAGATACCATGAAAAATGAATGAAATATAATCAAGTACACCACAATATTTAGTGATCATTTGTTTGGACAAAGGGAAGACAAAACTGTATTACAAATTTATTATATAAAGAGCAAAAAAAGCAACGTGGTAGAGCTGTATTTAAAGTTACAGGGATAAGCTATTCAGTTGTGTGATGCTGCAATTGTTGATGAGGTTACAGTAGTCCTCCACATTTTTGTGTCCTGATGATGACGAATTTGGGGATTTTTCCCCACTCTATGGTAGCAGTTCTGATACTTAACTTAGGTAGTGAAGCTCAGGACACGCAAAAAGATTTCCAGGACTCAGGGCTGCAGCTGCATATGTGTCTGTCCTGCAGGTGATCCATGGAGCAAGGGACCTCTGCCAGTTCCACTAAATGTGCACTTACTGCAGTTCTAAAAAAAGAGCCAACATTTACCATTGCACATCAGCTTGCAGGAGAGATGCCCTTATAGGATATTATCAGCCATTCAAGCACTCAAGTTTTGATTTCCAAGGGCAGCCTGGCAGAAGGTATAATTCTTGACCAGAATGGAAACCTACCATGTGTGACTTTTAAATGTTTCTAATGTTGAAATCTCAGACATAATGGCCACAAACCAAGTAAATACAACTTGCTACAATAAAAGAAAAAAGCTTTTAAAAGCTTTAAATGTTAACATTAGGATATTTTTTTTAAAAAATCGGATTCATCTAGGACACTGAACATCTAGGCCTGAATCCAAAGCCACTGAAGTTATTAGGACTGCTTCCCTCTATTTCAACAGACCTTGGATAACTCTCTCATTTCTGTAACTCTCTAACAGACAAATACAGGCAATGTATCATCTCAAAGCAAACGAAACTCAACACATTTCAGTGGCAGCACATTCATTTAAACAGAACCATGTATACTATATATGGAAACGAAGTGTTCCTCTCAAAGATGCAAACCCGATGTATTCTCAGGCTATAAATACGACCAGGATTCAAAATGGGCCCTTCCTGACCAATATGTCTCTGACAGGCATGGAAGATAGGTATCATTCCTTCTCATTTCTTCAGACTCTGCTGCTTTTCCACCCTCCATTGTCACCCAAGCTGACCTGTGTGCCCCGGACAAAGTGCCCACACTGACGAACCAGTGAGTTCTAATTTGGAACTGGTGTATTTAGCCCTGTGTAATTTTGCATAAATGCCAGTGTAGTCTTGTGATCTAACAGAGTTTTGCACTCACTTCCCAGTGAGGCATTGTATTCCTGCAAGGAGCAGGGAGCTGGACTCAGTGATCCTTACAGCTCCCTTCCAACTCAAGATATTCTAGGATTCAAAGCCTTCAGCCATGTAGCAGCATATAAACCCATTAGAGAAACACAGCTTTTTACAAGAGCTTTTCAAAGTGTAGTTCCCTTCCTTTAGCCACTAAAATCATACGTGGGGGAGAAAAATAGCTTTTAACCATTAACACCCACACATAATGTTTCAGCAATCTTTCCCTTAGAAAACCTCCACAAGCTGTATTCACTGTGCCTTCCTCAGACTTCTGATAATTCAGTAATTTTCATACATGTAAAATACACATTTTTATGCAATGTGACTAGGTATGTTTAGCAGCACCAAAGGGAAACCCTGTCCCCTGATTTCATCTAGTGTTATTTCTATGTTTACACCTCCCCAGTGACTGCTGCCCTCCCAATCTCACACTACAGGATGCCTCGCTGCTGCTGAACTACAGCCTGATCCTGCTGGGGAATTATCACCAGCCCACCCTGAAATTCACCAAAACTTTTGTCACTCTGAGTTGGATTCCACAGAATAGCAGAGCCAATCTCAGAAGGAACACTGACTGCCGCTCTGTGTTGTGCCTGCTGACTACAGATTACTGCTTCTTTTTAGGATTTGTCCCAGGAAGGACACTCAATGACTTAAGATTCACAAGCCACTTTCTTGCAATAATACAGGACATACAAGTACCATCACTGCTGGTTTTAATTATAATCATTAGATCCTGTCCCTGAAGAGATTATACTTAGGGCTAGTGCTCTCTAAATGTTCAGTGTTTCTGTCTCTGGCGTTGTAAACTGCCCTCATTTCACATTCAGAAATCCCAACGCATCAAAACTGAGTACATGGATCAGTGTTACTTAAAAGCTTTTTGTCTGCTATTATAGGCATTTCTTCTATTGAGCTAAACTGGAAGAAAGGTGAAATCTAATGGTTTTCAACCAGCACTTACAGATTTGCAAATGTGAGATTTTCAAGTTCTTTCTGCATGCAGATGTTCTCCTTAAATGTATGTGTTGCAAAGCCTTGAAAATGATTCTGTACCAAAATAACATTTTGGTTGAGAATGTTCGGTTTACAGGTTAAATCCTTGTCTTTACATTCTCTTTTCTGCATGCATAACCTATTTTAGCATGTTTATAAAATGTGAAATCCTTTCTAATCTCCAGAGAGCCAGAAGTATCTTCCTTTTTCAGAGCATGGAAAACAGCAGCATACACCTCTCCACACCAGCACCTTTCTCTGCTTGTAGAAACGCCATCTGCAAAGGGCTGCAAGTACCTTTTCTTTCAGACCTTGACCTCCCCACCGTGGCCACCTCTCAACTGGAACCTGCCTGGCGAGGCTCTCCGGGGGTAACTGTGTGCAGACCACCTGACAGCCATACGACAGGAATGGCTGAGCCAGGCTGGGCATGTGACTAACAAGCAAAATGCGTTACAGCTCCCGCTAATCCCCTTGAGCCTCCCAGTTGTTCACCATACGCTGCTGCCCAGTACATCTCCAAGGGAGTCAAGGTGACGTTCCACATACAGGTTTAAATGAAGAGATCCCCTGCATTGTGTGTCCACACGTGTGTCCACACGTATCTTCCAATGGGCGCTCAGACTTTCTGTTTCTACTCATGCTTCACATTTGTTTCTTTATTTGCAGAGGGCGTTTATGCAGGTATTGCTCAGAAACCAACAAACCTCGCCAACACGAGAGACGGCTTGGAATGAGTACTGCTTGTTTTATGGACAACTTTTCCACTTACACATCTTCTCAGGCTTTAGAGTTCTAGGTTGAAATTGTTAATTTTTCAAAGACGACTTCTGCAAATATTGCATTTCCAGCAAAACCAGGTTTTTTTCTATTCAAAACAAACAGGAATGTTGCTTGGTTTCTACTGACCAAATCTAGCACTGTGTAACTTAATACATTTCAAAAATATGGAGACCAAGGTCAAAGAAGACCATTAGGGCTTGTAATTTCAGGCTAGCCACTGCTACCTATAGTCATAATTTCATTTTATACGTGTACACATCCTGGGTTATGGGGAGGAAAAGCTCCTCGGAACACTGAAAGCATCACAATAAGGGTATTTTCTACCTGCTAGAGCCTGATGACATAAGGTCCATAAGAGGAACCTTTCATTGGGGAACCAAGGAGCAGCAATAAAGGGTCCAGTATCATATTCTTCAAAAGGAAACAAATTCCACTCGATTCTGCACTGAACAGTGCCGCCAGGAGCCGACTGTGCCCCAAACCTGGACTCTCTCATTCCACTGCTCCTTCTTCATGTTTTAGAGTTTGTTCAAAGCCAAAATATGGTATCAGATAATGTCAGCAGCAAATGCCCTCCAGGAGCACAGAAAATGCCAAGGCAGATCCATATAATCAAAAGAACTATAGATTGTTTAATATGCATTTAGCCCCTATGTGCACATCACCATGCAGATTTATTTTGTTTTTCTGCTGTTAATACAAACAAGAGCTAATGGTGTCAGAGTCCAGCCCAATGAAGCTTAATCTCACATTCTACTTTTCATACACCAACAGAAATGAGTTGGTCAAGAGACAAAGAAAAAGCAGTGACAAGTTCTTTAACAGTATCTAAGCACTATTGAAAACATAGATGTAAACACTGAGAAGAAAACCAGGCTTTTTTAAGGCTGGTTGCAAGTAGACTGTAGCTAATTTAGAAAAATTGCATCTAAAATTATGTATCATATTAAATAAAGGAATACAAGGGCTCCAATAGTAATGACTGTCACACTACATGAAACACAATGAAGGTAAAGATTTACTTTTTTTTTTGACAGATATTTTTAAAATGCCAACTCACAAAGCACTGAAAATCCTAAAACTTCAACAATCATCTTTAGTACATGATTAAGAGTAATGTTCTATTCATACACAATTACATAAATGAGATACGGAATTTTAAGGCATAATGTTGATGATTCTGTTAGCAGTTTTCATATTCTTGACTTAGAGTATCTTGACTTTCTTATCCCCAAGGGGGAAAATAATGTAATGAAACTGCATATCACAAAGTGTTAAACTGTTTATATCATAGTTTTAAATTGCAACTTTAAACTGAGTAAGTTGAAGAGGGGGAAACCCTAAACAAACAACATTCTAAGTCCTTCTGCATAGCCATTAAAAAGTTTTACATCCCAAAGTCAAGTTAACAATCATCGACAAATCCATGGAATACAATATCATGCTTAGAATACAGCAGGGAGAAAAAAATGAAACTTTTTGTAGTTCTTTGCAATAACAGATACGGACATGAGTATTAGCACAGTAACTCTGAATTATTCACATATATATGTGAATTATTCAGTAAGAGGCCACAGAAAGTAGACATGAGAAAGATTTCTTTTAGCTCTCTCACTGGGACCGCTCTTTATGTAGATAGTGAGACGATGCTGGATAGCCCAACTCCCCTGCAACCTGTGGAGCAGCAGAAGAGGCAGCACAGGAAAGGAAAGCTCCTAATATGTAGAAAACTTCTTCAATCCTGCAGTAGGAGGAGCTACTTCTTCTAAAATTGCTTTTGTAGCAGGTCCAATAGAGTCAACATAGCATATATATGCATTCACATTTCTCACCAGCAGCTTTTCCCAACTCACCAAGCAGCAAAGTATGTGCTTGGTAATAGCAAAGTTTAAGATGATTCTAGTTGTTAGCTCAGTTAACCTTTACACCCTAAATACTAGAAAAGTGTTTTACATGAACTAGTTATAACTAACATCCTTGCATATACAGAATTCCCTCCAATTCCCCATTTTATCGTACAAAGAGTACAGGATCAGCCCTTGAAAGTTCTTCTTCGCCAGAGTTTTGAAAACCCTACAAGTGGAACAAATAGGCTCTAAAAGGAGACATATATCTCCCCCTACCTGCAGAGCCCTTTATCCTCCTGCCCCAGGAAATTACATTCATGGAACTAATTCAGTCTCAAAGATGAAATAAACCCAAATCTAACAATCTGCCACAGCCACAGTATGTCAAGCTATTCGGACTGAAAGTGTTTGAACCCCTCGACAAAGCCTGTTACTAAACTGATGTGTTTAGCCCAGGAGGTTTTAAAGACAATTTGCACACACCTTTCTATACTGGTTAAGAAATGGCTGATCTGCTTTAACTGACTGTGTCCCAATAATGGACTATCTGACTAACAGTACCCACCAAGAAACCACGCATAAGAAGTCTGTGTACAAGCCTCTAACTTTTTACTCTCTTAAGAGAAGAGCACGAGAGGCACCTGCAGATTCTTTTTTGTCAAGAGCCCTGATAGCCTTTGTAGATTTGTCTCATTCTGTGGAGATGAAAATCCTAAATACACAGTGAAACCAAAGGCTGTCTTCACTACTCACCCTTCCTTGAAAATTGCCTTTTACTGCTGTAGTAAATAGTATCTTATTATCACAAATTCGTTACAGCTGTGTCATCATACCTGGCTAACACCTAAGAAAGTTCAGGCTTGGTTTTGAATGAAAAAAAAAAAGCCTATAGAAAAGTAGTGCTGCCTGATAGGATTCCTGATACTTAAGGCTGAATTCAAAGCTTTTATTCCTTAACTTTGGCAATCACTCCTTCCACAGATAGGCCAAGTTCATTGTAATAGTTTAATTTCCAACTGGAATGTGGAGGTTCATTTAGGCAACCCAAACTACACGACAAACAAGTACTGTAACTTTTCAAGCTCTAACTTTGTTTCTAGTTTCCCCTAAATGCTGGGCCCTTCATACAGCTGGCCTATGCACTGTGTGTTTAGGGGGGAGGGGACAGGAGAAAGGGGAAGACAGCTCACTGTACGTCAAAGCAAACCAGCAACCTAGCAACCATATATTAAAAGGTGTGTGTGTTTTTGTGGGCGTCTGTGTGCCAGGAATAACTGGAGCAGATATTATTCCATTTGTAATTCAAAAAATGTGAAAAGGGAAGGGGAGAAACTCCAGTTGCTGGTCTATTTTGGGGTCTGTCAAAATCCACTTTCACAATACAGAGTCGTAACACTTTCTATCTCATTTTTCGTAATCTAAAATGAAAGTCTGGACTTGAGCAAGTTCTTAGTTTTGGTATGAAAACAGACCCTTCAAAGCAGAAGCTGAACTTACTTCACATACTAGGCTTTCTTCCAGCTGGTAATATGCAAAAATCAAAGGGGCAGAGAGTCTGCCTCAAAGACTTCACACTTAGGTTAAGAGAATACTTACAAATGCACACAATACTTTTAGATAGCTACATTTAATTTAACAAACAGAAACGGCAAAGATTCTCAGGGTGTGGAACTGGCTTTATAAAGATTCCCTTGAGTGAGAAATTTACCCCTTCAATTTTGCCAAAGTTTCTCATTCCACAAGGCAACTGAGAGTTTAGATCAGAATATGCAAGCTCCCACCCCATCATATGCGGTCCCAAAGGTGCACACAAACTTCTGATCTGCGCCGTCCCACTACACCAGCATGTGCCTCTCTGACAGGGTGAGCGTCGGACACCAGGTGTAACTTCCACGCCACCAGATGAAAACGAATGAGTCCCTGTGTGGGGCGGAACAGAGAAGGGGGAACGGGGGAGGCGCCTCGGGACTGCACCCAACACCTCACCCCTCCAGCTACAGTGCCCACGCTGCAGCTCCCAACAGCCCGCGGCAACCCCAAGGCAAGAGCAGCCAGCACACTGCCATCAACAACAGCCCGCGGCGTCCGCTCCACCGCCACCTCGCCCAGGTGTCCTGCCCTACAAGGCTGGGCTCCTACTACTCCTCACCACCACCACCGCACCAAACCATCACCGGCAGCAGGAGGGGAAGGGAAGGGGGAGTTACCTTGTTTTTGACCCCGCAGTGGCAACAGACAGTCCACAGGTACTTGAGGGTCCTCCACAACAGGATGATAAACAGTCCCCCAAAGAAAGTAACCATGGATGAGGCGAGGAAAGCCCACCACATGCGCTGTCCACGGCTATCGCAGGGCACCTCCATGGTCACCGGGATGATGAGCGCATCCATCTTGGGCACATTGACGGGGGAGGAGGACGAGTCTGTGTTGAGATTGTTGGCGTTGATATTGTTACTCATTCTAATGCCGCTGCCGCTGCCGCCCGGGTAGGAGCCGCCGCCGCTGCCATTTGCCATAGCTAACAGCGAGCCGGGCGCGCAGGGGCTTCCGAGAGCTCCTCCCGCCGCCAGCGCCCCCCAAAAAGCCCATCACCAGCCATATTGCTGCTGCTGCCGCCGCCGCTGCTCAGCGGGGAAGGGATAAGGAGAGTAATAAAAATAAAAAGCCCCCAAACAAAATAAACAAAAAACCAAACCAACCAACCAACCAAAAAAA